>JAPDDO010000042.1:112500-133829 GCA_027422415.1 Schizothorax lantsangensis
ACTGTTATAAAAAGAAGAGGGGATGCCACACAGTGGTAAACATGGCCTTGTCCCAACTTTTTTGAGATGTGTTGATGCCATGAAATTTAAAATCAACTTATTTTTCCCTTAAAATGATACATTTTCTCAGTTTAAACATTTGATATTTCATCTATGTTGTATTCTGAATAAAATATTGAAATTTGAAACTTCCACATCATTGCATTCTGTTTTTATTCACAATTTGTACAGTGTCCCAACTTTTTTGGAATCAGGTTTGTATTATTATCATTATGTCAAGATATCAGTTATGTATCTGATTTAAAACCACATTAGGAAGTGGATCAGAACAGACACACAAACTAAAAAAAAAAAAAAAAGTTGTGCACATGCAAAAATATCCGTTCTTTGTCACATTTGTGTAAAAAAATAAATCAGTTTGTTTGGTGCCAGTGTAAATGCAGCCATTGCTTTTGGACTACACCAGACTGACTACACCTTCAGATTAGCTTCCCATCACATTGGTCTACTATTGTTGTATAAACCATTTCAGATAAACCTGCCCCTAAATTGTTATGCAAAAACTAAAACTAGTTGTTGGTTGCTTTCCATTTTCCCCTTTTAAGAGGTGCGTTCTGGGCCAGAATTAAATGCAAATGGACCAGACTTCACGCTTCTAGAGATATCAGACTAGGTTCAAATGACTACAACCAATCCTACAACAAAACAGTTTAGGTTTGTGTGAATAACATTCACAGATCGTTTGAAGAATTCAGTATTTGTGTGTGAAATGTACCTTAATGAACTGGAAAGCGTCGCTCTCCTGCATAAGCCTCTCAAAGCCCGAGTGAGCCTCTTGTAGACGGGTTTGATCTTGTGTTATTCGACTCAGGTTCTGCTGGACTCCCAAACACTGCTCACCGTCGTAAGTGCGGAGGCATTCACGCAGCGAGGACAGAAAAGCATCCAGATGTGCAATAGAAGTCTCTCGGAAAGCATCCAGGTGTTGGTCTGTGTCGTCACGGTAGGCCTAGGACACAACAACATGTTGTTAAGACTAAAAACTTCACAGAGCATTTACTCTTTCCCTCCAAACACTGTGTTTTCTGTGTTTTCACTGTTATATACTCAAGGACACTATTACGCATCTCCTGAATGAGTCTAGAATCTCTCGATCAAAAACACAGGCGAGGAAGACACAGAGACATGTGATCTCATATGTAAGCATATGCATATGGAAAATAATGTGATCAACACTAACCGCATATAAATGAAAACTGACTAATGCTACAGAGTGAAATGTGGATCCAGAAAGTGGTAAAGGACTGTGAAGCTTTGAGAGAACTGATGGAAATGATCCACTTCATCTATGTTTTGATCATCATACTGAATGAGACCCAGATGTCATTTTTGATTTAAAAACAAATACTCAGCTTTTTGCTCAACATGTTGCTTGAATCTAGAATACAACCAATTTATTTTTTTTTTTTATTAAAAGTAGAGGCTCCCTTCTTTATTTTGATGCATTGCATGTTCATATATTCATAAAACAATATATTCTAGGGGACATTCAATATTAGAGAAAATTGCGTCAAAAACGCTGGCGGGAAAGAGTTAACCTGGACGTGAACTAATGCCACAGAATGAACTTCACCTTGTTGTGTCGTTCAATCTCCTTTTGTTCCAGACGATTCTTTTCAGCTTTAAGGATCTTTCTGTTCGTCTTCTGCAGCTCAATGTCAAGATGGGTCTAGAGAAGACAACAGAGAGAACCAGTTATCTGGGCTGATCATGCAAAACTTGTGTTTCACTTCACTTTTAGACACACGCTCATAAACTTCCTTAAGCACTTCCCTTCAGAGAATCCCCACCACCATTTTGAAGAGCGCTCCACTTCATCAAATGGATGAGGAAAGCATATATTGAGGAAATGTTGTGCATTAAAATGGCCTGAAAATAACTAACTATAAATATAACCATGAATACACAAATTAGTCCCCGCTTCCACTCAATTACACCGGCTCAGACAACCTGCACCACTTTGACTTTGTTAGCTGAAGTAGTAAATGCTACACAACGGCAAATCCCAGAACTACAGTAATTCAGCCATATACTGTATGTTTGAACCAGAAATGTATTCTAAAGAAGAAGAGTAAAATTAATCAGGATGGTAATGCATTTCATGAATCGCTATTTACAACACCAGACAATGTGCTTTTATCTTTATTTTTCCATCTTTCTTATTTTCCAGGGCTTGTTTTGTTTGTTCTATGGACGGCTCAGATAAACAGACCAAAAAAAAAAACAAAGCTGAATTTGGGGTGAAACTTTTTGAATTTCAAGATCAGGATAAATGTAACTTATTTTGTCTTCTGGGAAACATTTAACTATCTTCTGTAGCCTCTGAAGGTCAGTACTAAATTAAAAAAAAAATATGATAGTTAGGCAAAATAAGAAAAATGTACACATCTCCATTCTGTTCAAAAGTTTTCACCCCCGGCTCTTAATGCATGTTTTTTTTCCTTCTGGAGCATCAGTGAGTGTTTTAACCTTCTGTAATAGCTGCATATGAGTCCTTCAATCGTCCTCAGTGTGAAAAGATGGATCTCAAAATCATACAGTCATTGTTGGAAAAGGTTCAAATACACAAAAATGCTGGAAAACCAAAGAATTTGTGGGACCTGGAGGATTTTTCTGAAGAACAGCAGCAGTTTAACTGTTCAGAACAAACAAGGGACTCGTGAACAATTATCACTAAACAAACAAACACAGCTGTGGATCATTCAGCTAACAACACAGTATTAAGAATCAAGGGGATGCAAACTTTTGAACGAGGTCATTTTCATAAATTCAAGTTATTATTTTCTCTTGTGGACTAATATGCAAACATATTTTATGTGAAATCTTATTCAGGTCAATACTAAATAAACAATAACATGCATGTTGTATGATCCCTCTTATTTTGGCAAAATAATTAACATTTTGCAGATTCTGAAAGGGGGGTGTAAACTTTTGACCTCAGCTGTGTATATTATATCAGAATCCACAAGATTCATGGGTTCACAGACAGACAGTGAAACATTGACATTTCAAAGCATTTTGAAACGATGACGAAGCCTTGTTTACTGAAATCACATGACTTTGGCAGTTTGATACACGCTCTGAATTAGTGATTCGAAACAAAAGATTTCAAAGCTTCATGAAGCAGTGTTTCTTAAACAGCAATCAGTAAGAATGCAGCCTTGTAACACAATGCTTGAGACCCCACTGCTATGAACATCCACAACGTACAACACTGAATGGTGTAAAGGGATTCAAAGCGCTTTGGAGACTGATTACCGAAACCACATTCGGAGGTATAAGTGTGAACCGATGTAAGAAGAGTGATTGGACCAGGACACATCACACCTACCTTGAAATCCTTCATGGTGTTCTTCAGTGTTTTGATGGAGTGTCCACAGTGCGTTCCCTCAATGGTGCAGGCGTTACAGAGGAACAAGCGCTCATCCAGGCAATAGTACCGAAACATCTCGTCGTGCTCCACACACTTCCTCTTCCTCATGTCACCGAGCGGCTCCACCAGCGGATGCTCTCTGAACGCCGGCAGCTCCAGATGAGGCTGAACGTGCTTCGGGCACATGGACACTTCACACTTCAGGCAGGTTTTAACCGCCACTGGACCCTTCCCGTCCTCGCTGGCGTCCTCGGGACAGTAATCGCAGCGAACCTGGGTGGGTCTGCGAGACGCGTCGCTCCGGGCGGAGCGCTCTGATTGGCCACGACGGCGGAAACCGTCAGCGATGTTGGCCAGTTTGAAGTTCTTCTGCCAGCTGGTGGAGCTGCGGTGAGACTGTCTGCACTCGGGGCATCGCAGACGGCCGTGGTCTGCTCGGCTCTTGAGTCTGCGCAGGCACGGCAGGCAGAAGTTATGTCCGCAGGGCAGCAGGTGCGGATCGCGGTAAAGATCCAGACACACTGGACACGTCAGCTCCTCCTCGAGAACGCTGCTGTCTCCGGCAGACGTCGCCATGATCAGTAGACCTGTGGGGAGACGGACCACAACAGTTATCTTTAAGGGTGCTTTCACACTTGGTTCGATTGTCTGGTCCGAACCAGAGTTCGATTGCTTCCCCCTCCCTCTGCCCCCACTGGACTGCGTTCATATTATACTATTTGGGTCCGAACCGTGGTTCGTTTGCATCATCAAGCCAGCAGCTGTTGCTTATTAACGATGGCGTGGTGCAAAATGCATACGATTGCTCTCTGCACTTTTATACGTTTATGTTTTTGAACCGTTCATTTTGTTTACAAAGCTTCAGTGCATAAAGCACTTACGTCTGTCTTACGAATGTACTGCGAATGCTCTAAATAACGCTGAAAACAAACAGAAATGAGACATACAGCTCTCTGCTTGCAGTGTGTCAGTCACGCTCATCAGGAAAGTGAGTGAAACACACACAGACACACATTTTTATCAAATAATACAGCATTAATAGCGGTTCACTTCCGTGATTTGGTATGATTGCGTTCACATCAGCAGCGAACCGAACTCTGACGTCAATCGAACTCGGGTGCGCACCAAAAGTGAAAGCACCCTAAAGCTGCAGTCTGTAAGTTTTGACTCTGTCGCCATCTCTGTTTGAAACCTGCAATTGCAGCTATTTGCAGAATTATCTTCATTATGTGGGTTGTGCTCCGGCACGGCTCCAGCGCGGATTAATCTAATGTTTTGAGGAGTATGTGTGGCTGTCAGTCACTGCACCGGTGTAGATACTGTATTCAGGAATCACAGATTATATGTCTTGGAAGTAGGACTGCAAAACGATTAGTCGTGATTAATCGATTCAAAATAAAAATTATGTTTACACACTATGTGTGTGTGTGTGTACCGTGTATATTTGCAGCACTACTTGGAAGTATGACCCAAAGAAGAACTTCACCGGATATTGTTACTTACTCATTCAGATAACACGTCTGCCACTTTTGTTCTGACCAACTGAGGAAAAAAAAACATTACAATACATCACGTTACCAACAGTGATTAACTCTAACGATCGCTTAGCTCATATCACATCTAACCGTGCACATTATTAGTGTTATACTTTGTTCTCAAATTGTTAATGTTAACAACATCAAAATTGCGTGACTACGTGTATGTAGTGTGTATTAGTGCAACGATTGCAAATTCTGTACAGTCTAATCTCTAATTGTCATACCATTCGAATTTCATATAAATACATTATTTTAACCCAAAAAGCAAATTATTCTTGCTTCAAACTGGTTCTCTTTAAAATACAAATATTGTGTAATCTCAGGCAATCTGTAATCAGATGCACATTTAAAACTGGAATATGATTTAATTTCAGTCACATGTGTTTCATAAAAACACAAACCTTTCTGGATCACAATCCACCATCAAAATAATAAGTTTAATTATTCTAGCTGCTGTGAGAAAAGGCTATAAATGATCCGTCACCTGCAGGATCCTCACATGCGATAGCCTAGTAGCCGGGACAACAGCTGCATCTCAAAACTTAGGCAGCTGACTTGCTGCCACGCTGCCTTATGAGGCAATGACTTTGCAGGCAGCGTTTTTGTATGAAGGCAACTCACGAAACTGATTTCGGACAGGCTTCTGAGGCAGCGTAACGGTTTAATGATCTACAACAGAATTTCAGAGTTTTGGTGAAAACTAAATTAATATTTAATCACTACAACACTGATTTCTTGCTAGAAATAACATCAAAAGTGCAAAAAGTTAGTCAGAAATATACATTTACACACAAACTGACTTTCAAATGCCATCTTTATTTTTAGCTCAACCGTCAAGGAATAGAACACACAGGATTGTGGGATACCAAAGGCAGCGAAGGATACATCTATGCTGCCTTCAAAAATCGATCAGATGAAGGCATCTCATGAGACAGTAAGTGAAGCTAACTTTGGATTCGGACGTGCCTTCATGCCTTCCTGTCTTGAAATGCGTCCTCCGAAGGCAGCATTTTTCAGTTTTCGGATGCAGCCAACTTCTTTATGTTTACAGACGTGACGTAATGACGCAGTGCCATGCTCGAATTTCCCGTGAAACCTACCCGTATACCACTCAAATTAGAAAACATTATTATAAGCTAACCGTTGTGAATCGGGCTAAAGTAAGGCGATAGTTTTGAACACTGGCTGGTTATGTACTTGCTCAAATATTGATTTCAGATATTTTTTAACCAAAAAAATAGTTACAGACTGCAGCTTTAACAACACAGTTTGCCGTGTTATGAAGGGTGTAGAATTGGCCAAATTTGGATTGTCAGCTGTTGCAGACTTAGTTTAACCCAAAGAGAGAGAGAGAGAGAGAGAGAGAGGCAATACTGACAACAGACTGTCGACAATTGATTGATACATAATGAGTCAAAGGAGACCCAATTAAGTGTAATAAACTTAACTTTGATTTGCAAAATTGCAGGCTATTGTTTAAAGTAAAGTGATGAATGTGAAAATACACATACAATATGCATCAGAAAAATATAAAAATAAGCAACTGTGTGACATGTAAGCCAATTATGAACATAAGACGGATGTTTGCCGCAACAAAAGACACACTTTCTGTGCTTAAAGTCTGCCTTTTGCCAAACTCGTTCTTCAACTGAGCAACACAGCATCACTTACTAGTATGAATCCTTATTAACAAGTCTTTGTAGTAAGAACGGTTAGCACATTTATTAGTAATGTTGGGAAGGTTACTTTGGAAACGTAATAGGTTACAGATTACAAGTTACCCTATTAAAAATGTCATAAGTAATGTAACTTTTCAATTAATTTATTAAAGTAATGTAACTGATTACTTTTTGATTACTCTTCTAAATGTCTAATGTTTTCTAATGTCATTTTTAAATCATGTAAAGCAGGCAGAGTTAACCTTACAGCAGTACTCGACACTGTCAGACTTTACAAATCCTTCATCACTTGTATTAAAATTATAATAATTTAATTTTAAAGCACAGCCGCCACAAAATCAGACTGACTTTGAGATCATTCTGAGGTTAAATACAGATTTAAACCCATAACAAGAAATAGTTTAACAGCTATGATATGGTTTTTGAAATCAAATATTTGCATATTTATGACCAGAAACACTGACATCTAACAGTAGCTTAGAAAAAAACAAGTTAATCTTAAAAATAAAGCAAATACATTAATTAATCCAAATAGGAGTTATTGAACAAACATGTGTCCTAAACTCCTGAAACAATGGCGTCTCATATTTTAGATCAGTCACTGCAATTTATGAAAGAAATCAATTAAATCTGTTTGTGTGTGTGTGAACACAATTCAGATGTGACCCCTTCTTAGCATTTTCACAAGTAACTGTAATTTAATTACTATTTTTTTTCTCAGTAACTGTAACTGATTACAATTACATTTATTTTGTAATTAAATTACGTAATTCTGTTACATGTAACTAGTTGCTCCCCAACACTATTTATTAGTAAAGTAACAACCTCGACAGCTTTGCTGAATTAATGTCCAGCGTTTGTCATGTTACAACACTAGCATACTACAAAAACATTTGTTGCTTATTGTATACTGTTCCACACACACACACACACACACACACACACACTTCTATAAAAATAAAACAGTAGGCAGTATGCACTGTGTAGTGAGCAGAAAGCAGTAAGCAATAATGCCATGTTGAACACAGCCAGTGTCTTCTTACTTGAAAAATGTAATTTTCTAATATCACATTGGAACAGAATGACTAATACAGGTGTGAACCACAACTTACCTTAAAAGCTGCAACAAGTCAAGTTCTGACTCTACAGCAGCATATCGCTTGTGTTCCACTGTGGAAGAAAACAATCAAAAGTGAAAGTACAGTAACGTGATCAGAGCATCAGGAGAATATCCTCAACGCAACAAGCTGTTTGGATGAAGCACGCGCAGCGCGGTCACGTGTTTGGATGAAGCACGCGCAGCGCGGTCACGTGGCACGCGTTACTTTTCTCAGCCCTGCTGAGTCTCTTCCAATCACAGCTGAGAACGACTCCTCGATTAAACACTTATAAACATGCGGAGGCTGATCAATATTTGCATCTCAGCAAACGAGGTTTAGACTTGAAATATTAACCATAGCGTAACTACTAAACTATTACAATGTTAAATTCAGAAAACTATTTTACAGCTTCGTTTAACGTGTATTCCCTAAAATACCGACCCAGTCGACAAAGCTCTCACACAAACAAACCTGTTATGTTCACAATGAAGATCACACCGCAAACACTTTTCATTCAATCAGCCACACAATACACACTATTCTGTCGTTCCCTCGATAGTGTTCTAGTCACTTAGGGAACATGCTTCGCTGAAACACACACTTACTGGTAAATAATAAAACAACCCTGTCAAGCAGTGCTCCTTAACTGCTCTTAATTATCTTATAATAGTAAGATAATGCCAACACATTTAAAGAATCAGTGCAGATTTACTTTGACTCACTTGTTGAGTTACTTGATCTACACAGACGAATAAACTAATGAAGACACGCATGTGTGATCATCTATAAGCGCTTATAGCCGCACACACTGTGAATGTTGTGTGTGAAGCCTCCAGATGATATTTACTGAGGTTTCCTCTTTTTGTTTGAAAGAACCGCATTCATCACCAGATCCGCACACTTTCTAGCATTTAAACTACTGTCAGCTTTGACATCCTCGTGAAACACCAAAAGGAAACATGCGAGTTTGTTTAGAAGCGGAATCTACACATATTTATTTCCCAGGCGCCGTATTTAACTTAAAAACATCAATAACACACCAGTCGCGTTCAGCAGCGCTGACTAATGACGCTACCCAATCAGAAGACTCGTTTAACACCACGTGACCTAGAAGCTGCGTCCGCTGTTTGAAGCGCGTGTGATCTGAGCTCGTGTCTGCTTCTGTCAGGTCACACGCACATTCACATTAGATCGAGGTGTTTCAGTGTTTAAGGCTGTTGTAGGCTAGACATGGCAGAAGCTCGAGCGCTGGGAGGTTTCCAGGAGCCTCGGCTCGTTACTGGAGCTGCTGCTGCTGGAGATAACAGAGGCGTACAGAGAGTTTGTGCAGGAGACACTGTGAGTGTTTAATGCTGAATACAGACACCACCACTTTACAAACTTAACCTGATCCTGTGGGGAACATGATTACTCTAATAAATGCTTGTAAGCTCTCAGTAAAAAAAGCTAATGATAAATAGTGTTAAAATTACCAAACTGTAACACAATAAACATGAAGTAAATATGCAAACATAAAAAAAAACATTGCATCGCCTGAAAGGGATGAAAATCCTGTTATTATTTACTACCTTCATGTTGTTTACAAACTTGTATGACCATCAGCTTCTTTATATGATCAATAACAAGCATTCACAGAAACTGAGTGTAAATTGTGTTTATAGTGTATTCCTCTTATTCATCAAGAATGAGAGAACAAGAACTGTCTTTTTCAAGCAAACTTGTAAAAACTAGAAGTCAGTTAGAAGGCAGCTGAGGAAGATGTGATGCAGAGCTACTGTAACATACTGTATTATTAGCAGTGATGGGAATAACAACGTTATAAATAAACTGCGTTATTGTTTTCAGTAACGAGTAATCAAACTAATTACTGTTTCCCCCGTTACAACGCTGTTACCGTTACTGACAATAAAATGCGGCATTACTATAATTTATTATAATATTATTATCATTTTATTTTTCAGTTCATCTGAATGGATGCGCAGTGTAGCTGTATTTGACGTACCGTAAACGCTAGTGTGAAGGTGCATGACTCACCTGTCTCACACACACACTCTCTCTCACACACACACAAACACGCGCGCGCGCAAAGAAAGATACAGAGCGAGAGAGTCTTTCATAACATGCAGAATTGACGCGCTACATGTAAACGATATACTTTGTTGTATTTTCCTGTCAAAATAACGGAGTTCCTTTGGAATTCTTCAGCTTTTAAGAACTGCCGGGTTCTCTGCTAGTGGGCGGAGCTAATGCGTAAACACAATCTAATTGGCCGGCACTCACCTATTATCATCCCTGTTTTGATTTCAGCGAATCATTTCGAGTGAACGCAGACTACGTGATTAATATTCATGAACCCAGCAGCTCATTTATCCTTAGAGCGTTTTATATTGTTATTAGTGGTATAATTCTTAGTAGGTTTGTTATCTTATCAATTGTCACCCCTTTTTTATATTTTTTATACTTCACAAGATGGCGCTGCTATGTTCGGTCGCCGTCCGGGTCGCTCCGCTAAGACTGTGCTTTTATTTACTTTTTTACTTACTTTTGATTTCTCTTTTTACACACACAACGTCTGCACTGATCACCTACGACAAACGTACACTCTTGGACATTGGAAACTGCTTCACTAACCTTGTTCAGGACACTTTATCACCGAATCCGATTCCATCGTGGCCTCTTGAGATTCTTCAGAACGCGGAGAACAAAGACCACAGGAGACGGAACAAGAAACACTGTGGAAATAGTGCGGGTATTCGCAACAGATTGAGGAAAAGGGCTCACAGTCCTCCATTACCAAGCATTCTGCTCGCTAATGTCCAATCCTTGGAGAATAAGATGGACGATCTTAGAGCCAGGATAAGTTTCCAACGGGACATAAGGGACTGTAACATCATCTGTTTGACTGAAACATGGCTCACGCCCTCGTTTCCGGACACTGCTGTAACGCCATCTGACAACTTCTCTGTTTTACGGATGGACAGAACAGCGGAGGCCGGTAAATCCAAAGGTGGAGGAGTGTGTTTCATGTAGGGCTGAAATGATTAGTCGACATTGTCGACAAATATTCTTGTTGTCGAGTAATCGTTTGATCACGTGACCTAATGTAAGGGCCTGCAATATCACAATTTGACCGCTACAGCGCTGTAGCGCTAGAGTGTATGCAGCCCTCCTGAATGCTATTCCAGTAGAAGGACACACAGCGCGAATTATGATGGAGTGCAAAAGAGTTCGAACAAGTAAGGTGTGGGAAAGTTTCACAAAACTTCAAACAAAAAATGCGGTTGTGTTCAATACATGCAAGGCGGAACTTGCCTTTCACGGCAGCACAACCTGCATGCTGGAGCATTTAAAGAGGAAACATCCCGGAGCAGAAGCAAGAGCAGGAGAGAGGTGAGTGTTCTCCATCTACAGCTAACTAACTAGCAGTACATTTTTTTATTAGATAATGTAATAATAATAGTAATGATAATAACAACAATAATAATATAATTACAGTAATATTATTTGTTTTGCAAAGAATAAAGCTTGATCGAGCTTAGGAGTCAGGACTGTTTTGATTATTATAACACTTAGGTATTACATAAGAGGAAAGTGATTATAAGAGAGGTACGTTAAATGAAGACTTATCACTTGCCTTTATTTTGTTCCATATTCATGACAACTTACAAAAGGAGATGTTAGGAAGAATGATATCATGTCAGTTACTTATGAGAATGTCTCTCTGCTTGTCATTTAATTTATAGTGTAATTATTATTATTTTTTTTATAATTTTATATTTCTAATAATTGTTTGTAGATTAATATTTTACCATTCTATGTGTCCTGAAGTAAATGCCCCTTTTTCTGTTTCAGTTCTAAGAAAAGCAGTGGGCCTATTGATGACTTTCTTTTGAGGAGGAATTCTTGTACTCCTCAGCAAGCCGCTGCTCTTACAGAGTCAATTCTGAACATGATTGTTAAAGACATGAGACCTCTCTCCATGGTTGATGGAGAAGGCTTTCGGGAAATGGTTTCTGCATTCCACCCTGGATATATCCTCCCATCAAGAACCTACATTACAAGCTTAATGGAACAAAAATATGAAAAAACCTGTCAAAAGGTAAACATACACCTAATGTAGAATTGCAAATACATGTTTAGGAACAATCTATGGTAATACTTTACAATAAGGTTCATTAGTTAACATGAACGAATAATGAACTGTACTTCTGCAGTATTTATTAATCTTAGTTAAGGTTAATTTCAACATTTACTACTACATTTGTTAACATTTATACATTGTGAACTAACATGAACAAACAATGGACTGTATTTTTATTTATGATAACAATAATGAATAAATACTGTTACAAATGTACTGCTCACAGTTAGTTAGCATGTTAATTAATACAATAGCTAATGTTAACAAATGAAACCTTGTTAAGTGTTACCCAATCTAGATTTTTAACTAAACACACAGTAAAGATGACTAAACTACAGATTAACCACTAAAATAGTTAAAATTGAGAATCTTAAAATAAAATTTTCAACTAAAATCTTCTGATATCTTTTAAAGGTTAAGGAAACTATTCAGGAAGGAAGAAGTTTCATTGCACTGACAGCTGACATTTGGACTAGTCTTGCAACAGAAGCATGTCTTGGTGTCACATGTCACTTTATCAGAGGAGGACTGGAAAATGAAGACTCTCACACTTGCAACAATGCCTCTTGATGAACGACATACTGGTGCCAATATAGCAACATGGCTGGAAGAGGTTGTCGCAAAATTCAACATTTCCATAGACAACATCAAAGCAGTCGTTCATGATAATGGATCAAATATTGTGGCTGCAATGAAATTGCTGGCAGAGAAACATAATTGGGTCTCTGTCCGCTGTACTGGACATACACTTCAACTTATTGTCAACAGTTCTCTGAAAGACACCAGCATCAGCAAAGCTTTGGGAGCTGCAATGACTCTGGTGGAACATTTTAAAAGAAGTGAGCTAGCCAATACTAAGCTGAAAGAAAAGCAGCACCAGATGAACACACCAGAGCATTTGCTCATACAAGACGTTAGTACCCGATGGAATAGCACCTTCTTCATGCTGCAGAGGCTGCTGGAGCAGCGCTGGCCCATTACGGCCACACTTTCTGATCCTGAAGTGACACCAAGGGACAAACATTACTTTGATTTGAAGCCTGATCAGTGGTCACTGCTTGAAGAGCTGACCCAGGGCCTGCAGCCTTTTCAATGTGCCACTGAGTTTCTTAGTGGACAAGAGTATGCAACACTATCATGCTTTCCTCAACTTGCAAAAGGGCTACAGAGGTCTGTGCAGCAGTCCCTTAGCTTTGAAACAGCACCTGGAAAAGCCTTTTTAACCAAAGCTTCTAAAGAGTTAACGGAGAGGTGGGGGAGTATCAGCACTTTCTTCAAGGAGAAAGACAACACAGTTCTTCTGTGTGCAGCCCTAGATCCAAGATTTCGAAAGCTCAAGTTTATGCCTGCTGAACAGAGAATAGAGGTTCAAAGCACCGTCGAAGTCCTTGCTATTAAAGCAGGAAAAGAGTCCTGGAAACCTACAGAAGAAGGGCAGCACCAGGGTGTCATTGTTCCAAGGAGAGAGGGAGAGTCAGTGCTAGAAAACCTTCTCCATTCTGACACGGACAGCCTCAGTGAAGAGGAGGAGTCACATGAGGACCAAAAGATTCAGGTGGTGAGAAAGGAAGTACAAATGTACTTCTCAGAATCGCAAATACCCAAACAAGAAGATCCTCTAGGATGGTGGAAGGAAAATGAGGGACGTTTCCCTAACATGTCAAAGCTTGCAAGATCTTTTCTATGCATTCCTGCCTCATCCACTCCAGCAGAACGGATCTTCTCTGCTGCAGGAAACATTTGCTCACAAAAAAGAGCAAGCTTGTCACGTGAACACGTTGACATGCTGACCTTTCTTCACTTAAACTCAGCACTTATTTGACAATCCAAAAAAAGACAGTGCTTTTTGTTTACATTTAAACATTTTTTTTGTCTGTATTGTAGCTTATTTATTTATTTTTATATTGAAAGGAAACAAAAAAGTTAAACAATGCTTGGAGAGTATTTGTGTGATTTGAGTTGGACAGAATCAGAAAACTTAAAGAGAGTAACCTGTTCAGTTGGTTCAAAGTTCATTAAAACTATTTCAAAAGCTGAAGTGATTTTCTTTTTTATTTATTACTTAGAATATGTATAACTCAATGTTTTAACTAGTTGCAAAAGCTGAATAATCATTCAAAACCTACTGATTAGTCATTGAAATAATCGATGATTAATCGTTCCAATAATCGTTAGATTAATCGATTATCAAAATAATTGTTTGTTGCAGCCCTAGTTTCATGACTAACAAGAAATGGTGTGACGCCAGGAATATCTCCTCTCTGTCGCGATCCTGCTCGCCTCATCTGGAACATCTATCCATCATTTGCCACCCATTCTATTTACCCCGTAAGTTCTCCACGGTCATCGCTACTGCTGCTTACATTCCACCTCAGGCAGACACCGACTTGGCTTTGTCTAAACTTCACGATGTGCTAAGCGGCTACATTAACAAACATCCTGACGCTGCTTTTATCATAGCGGGGGATTTTAACAAAGCCAACCTCAGGCAGGTCATGCCAAACTTTCACCAGCATGTATCCTGTCCAACTAGAGGACCGAATACACTGGATCATTGCTACTCTCAGTTTAAGAATGCCTACAAAGCTCGCTCACTACCGGCTTTTTGGCAAATCGGACCACGCCGCCATTTTTCTCACACCGGAATATAAACAAAGGCTCGCTCAGGAACCCCCGTGAAGAGAGCAGTGACGCGCTGGTCCTCCCACTCGGAAGCTATGCTGCAGGCGGCTCTTGATGACGTTGACTGTGACATGTTCAGGGCGAGCTCATCTGACGTCAGCGAGTTCACGGATGTAGCAGTGGGCTTTGTAAACACACTTACCGAACAAGCTACAGAAACGATAACTGTAAGGACCTTCCCTAATCAGAAACTGTGGGTGGACAGAACAATCCGTGATGTGGTTAACAAACGCACTGCCGCATACAACGAGGCTCTTTTGTCTGGGAATATGAGCGAGTATAAAGCATCGTGTTATGGTCTCAGACGAGCTGTAAGTGCCGCCAAACATCGATACAAAGAGAGAATTGAGTCTCATTTTCAGCTCAATGACATCTGTGCCTTTGGAAACAAATCCTCCGCGGAGGTGAGAGCAGATCCGTCGCTGGCCGACAAGTTAAACGCATTCTACGGCCGCTTTGAATGCAATGGCGGCAGCGCGGCACTGCAGAGCAGCGCGTCAGGAAGCAGCAAGCAGAGAAGTGAGAATCATGTGATCACCGTGACGGAGGACGAGGTTCGCAGGGCACTAAAGAGAGTGAACATCAGGAAAGCGGCTGGACCTGACGGGATTACCGGCCGTGTTCTGAGGTCATGCGCTGATCAGCTTGCTGGTTTGTTCACCTCAATCTTTAATGAGTCCTTTGCTACCTCTGTGGTTCCCACCTCCTTTAAAAAATCCATCATCATCCCTGTGCCTAAGAACAATAAACCCTCTTGCCTGAATGACTATCAACCAGTGGCCCTCACATCAATAGTCATGAAGGTTTTTGAGAGACTTGTTAAGAGCCACATTACCTCCTCCATCCCTGTTACTTTGGACCCTCTTCAGTTTGCCTATCGTCCCAATAGATCCACTGATGATGCCATCTCTCACATACTCCACTCCTCCCTCACACACATTGACAGCAGCAATGGGAACTTTGCAAGGCTCCTATTCATAGACTATAGCTCAGCTTTCAACACCATAGTCCCCATCAAGCTGACTTGTAAACTCACAGGCCTCGGCCTAAACACTTCACTCTGTGACTGGATTCAAGATTTCCTCACCGGCAGACCTCAAGTGGTGAAGGTAGGCCAGTTCACCTCAAACTCCATCACCCTGAACGTAGGAGCCCCGCAGGGTTGTGTCCTGAGTCCCCTGCTCTACTCTCTCTACACACATGACTGCATGTCCTCTCACAGATCCACATCTATTATCAAATTTGCTGATGATACTGTGGTTCTGGGCCTCATTTCCAACAATGATGAGACCGCATACTTGGACGAGGTAGAGAGAGACTCACATCATGGTGCCAGGAAACTGTCTCTCTCTGAATGTGAGCAAAACTAAAGAGCTGATTGTGGACTTCAGAAAGAGTCACCTGCTGCCCTACACTCCTCTTATGATCAGTGGGACCCCTGTGGAGAGAGTAAGAAGCTTCAAGTACCTCTGTGTAAACATCTCCGAGGACCTGACTTGGACTACACACATTCAAACACAGGTTAAGAAAGCCAGGCAAAGGCTGTACCATCTGCGACAGCTGAGGAAATTCAGGGTCTCACCATCAATCCTGAAAACTTTCTATTCAGGGACCATAGAAAGTGTATTGTCTCAGTGTATCTCAGTGTGGTATGGAAACAGCTCCAGTCAAGACTGCAAAGCCTTGCAGAGAGTTGTGCGCTTAGCTGAGCGTATCTCAGGGTCTGCTCTCCCCTCTCTGCAGGACATCTACCTCAAACGCTGCAGAAGCAGAGCTGTCAAAATCATCAAAGACTCAAATCACCCTGGTAACTGTCTCTTCACTCTGCTGCCATCTAGGGTTGTAACGATATACCGGTATGATGATATACCACGATATAAACACGTATGATTATCATACCGTGTACATTTGCTTATCTACGGTATTGGGAGAAAATAAAAGACGCAGAATCTCACCTGCGCCTAGGCAACAACTTTCCACTTAACTGTTCTCTTGCTCCACCCACACATACAGCGGAGACAACATCAGAGACAGAGGCCATTATGTGTTCTCTATAATCTCTAGCCCACGTCGAAATATAAATTAAAATTGGCAGTATGGGAATAACGTTACTTTGAATATAGAAAAGACAAATGCTTATTTGTCCTCGAGGATAGACGGTTCGCAAAAACTGTGGTCGAAAAGCAGCTGCAAAAAGAGGAAACACATCGAACATTACCTATATTTCAGAGAACACCATCCCTCCGTGCAGATACAGTTATTATGTCCCATTCATAACTTAAGGTTAAAGCTGTGGGATTACAAATTTATAAAATGATAAATCTAGGTTCCAATGTAATAGTATATAAACTGAAACATTGTGTTTAAATGTTTAACTTAGATTCTTATTATCCACTTCCTGACTCAATGTATATTCAAAGAGCCCCCTGGCCCAGACGTGGATTCGTTAGGTTGATTGAATTAGTGTCTATCTTCCGGAGGCCCCTGGCCCAGACGTGGATTCGTTAGGTTGATTGAATTAGTGTCTATGCATTTGATTATGTCCCTCATGTGCTTGCTTTGTTTGATTTTGGCTCCACCTCCAAGAATCCCTCCTCCAAAAATGCCTATAAATAACCTTGTAAAGTCACTTAAGATTTAGACTTGGATGACTGCAGCGACGCACAGCGAGTTCTCAATAAAGAGTAACTTCTGCTTGAAAGATATCCCAACGTCTCCTGGTCTCTGCTTCGACGAGGAAAAAGTTCACAACAGATGGTGCCGTGACCCGGATAGAGCTCCTCACCTGAATCCAGATTGAAACTTCTGTACAACCAAGGTTTGGTGAGTGTCACTCTATCCAAAAGAACCTTAAGACCAGTACAAATTTGTTATCCTCTGCGCCGTCAGAGAAGAGTTAACAGACAGCTGTAGGGTTTGGTTTAACTAAGTTTATCCTCTAAAAAAAAAATATTTTTAGAGATGAAGTTTATCCTCTGTTCAGGCAGGGAAGATTAGCATTACGTGCTAATATTGTTTATCCTCTGTTCAGGCAGGGAAGATTAGCATTACGTGCTAATATTGTTTATCCTCTGTTCAGGCAGGGAAGATTAGCATCACATGCTAATATTTGTTATCCTCTGTTTCAGCAGGGAAGAACTGGTTACCCTCTGTTTTAGCAGGGAATATTAGCGTAAAGTGCTAGTAATTTGTGTTATCCTCTGCTTTACCAGGGAAGGTTAACAATAGGTGATGTGTTAACAAGCGTACCCTCTGTGGATCAGAGAAGTTTTAGTGTTTTGTTTTGTTTTTTGTTTAGTGTTTGTTTGTGTGGTACAGAAGAAACTTACAAAATGGTTAGAAGGAATGCTAGGCTGATTCCAACCACAGAAAAGAGTGGTCTTGCGTCCCCTTTGTGGTCAGATAGTGAATTCAAAACGCTGTTAGGGGAACAAATGAACCTAATAGTCACTGAGAAAGTTAGACAAGAACTAACTCAGAAATATGAGATTCATCCAGACAAGCCTTGGTCTGTAGAAGAGTGTAAAAAGGTACTAGGAGCATGTATTCGCAAGAACAATGTGAAAGGCATTATCTGTTGTCACAGAGAATTCAGTTTAACATTAGCCACACAACAGTCTCAGTGTAACTCAGAGCTAGAGAAACAGAACAATGAACTCCGTGCTAGAGTATCCACTTTGACTAAGAAATTGAACCTCAAGAAAGATGCAGCAAAAACTGATGTGAAAGTTAGTCAGCCTGATAACATTTACCCTGATTTACAAGCGTTTTTTGAAACAGATATAGCTCTCCAATCAGTAACTGATGTGCCTGTAAATTCAGTCAATGTGTGTGGTGCTGCTAGGAGGAGATCTCAGGGAATTGGGGGAATTGAAAGTGTTCCTCCCAACTCTTCTGTTGTCCAAGTACAAACTGTTGCCAAAGCTTTATGTCCTAAAGATATAGAGAGACTATCTCAGAGTTTACCGTCAGCACGCACACATTTTTCTGAATTTAGAAGAGCATTGATCAGTAAAATGCGTCTTTATGACATGTCGTTGGCAGAAGTCACGCAGCTGATGTCACAAATCCTAACTGAATCTGAATTCAACAGTTTTGAGTCTGCTGTTACTTCTGAACTACAACATGCCAGTAAAAGCGATTTGAGAGAAGGTGTTTTGAAAATTCTAAAGAATATCATGGGACCCAAAATAGACTGGTCCAGAATCACTAACTGTGTGCAAAGGAAGGAAGAATCTGTGAGTGAATATACTGAGAGATTTTGTCAGTCAGCTGTAATTTACAGTGGAATTGTTTTTGACCCTGAAAGTGTGCTGGAGGACAAGGGACCCTGGTTCGTATCTGGTCAGATGGGCTTGTAGCCGAATACAGAAAAGCTTTACCCTTTTTAGATCTAACTTGGTCTAACAGAACTCTCAGAAGTAACCTAGACAGGTTAGCTACATGGGAAAGAGATGCTGATGTCAAGGCAAAAGTAAGAGTAGCAGCAGCTACGTTTAACAAAACGAAACAAGACAATAGATGGTCTAAAAGAGAAAGCAAATGCAAATACTGTGAAAAATTAGGACATTGGGAGAAAGAGTGTAGGAAGAAGTTGCAAGATAGTAAAATAAATGCTAAGCATAATTCTGCTCCTTCTCAGCCTGCACACAACCCTGAAGTAGTTCCGCCAGTGACCACTGAAACTGTAGGACAGCTAGTTCAGGCTCTTCTAAGAGCACAACAAGACCAAAAAAAAACTAATTGTTGGGGCTGTGAGTAGCTACCTTTCTCCTGTAATCCAACACAATGACCAAAGAATTTTTGTGAAAGGTACATAAAAGAGAAAGAGATTGATTTTTTGCTTGATACAGGCAGAAATTACAGTAATCCCTACAAAATTGGCACAAGGTTTAAACATCCCATACAAGAAAACCAAACTTTGTTTAACTGGTGTAATAGGTGAAGATTCTGTTTTGTATGAAACTCCACCATAGAGGTACAATTTGGCCCAAAAACTCTGACTACAAAATTGCTATGCGCTCCATTAAATACAGGTGCAATTTTAGGCATGGATCTTCTGAGACAAATAAATCTAACTTTAGACATGTCCTCAGAATCTACTAGCATAAAAATTTCCTCAGCACAGATTTCTACCAATAATGCAACCCCTCCCGAGTATGCTTTCTTACAGAATCATCCAATTTGGGCTAAAGACAAGGATGATTGTGGGTTGTTGACAGGTGTAGAACCAGTTAAATTGACAGGAACTCCACCTCCGGTCACCAAACAATATCCGATTAATAAGGAAGCTATACAGGGAATCAACTTATTGTAGAAAATTTGCTGACGCAAGGAGTGCTAGTTAAAACCAACAGTCCATGTAATTCACCCATATGGCCCATCAAGAAATCTAATGGGACATGGAGACTTACAATAGACTACAGAGTAGCCAATAAAAATATTGATAAAATCACCCCCCTAGTGGCAGATCCATCTACAATTTGTAATGGCTTACCATTAGATTGTAAGATTTTTTCAGTAATTGATATGTCTAATGGATTCTTTTCTGTACCGTTGCACTCTGACAGCCAGCCATGGTTAGCTTTCACAGTTGACTATGAACAATACACGATTACCACAGGGATTTCAAAACTCCCCAACCATATATCATCAGGCTGTCAGACGTGATTTGTGTGACCCAGAATGTCCGGTAAAACAGTCCACTATGATCCAATATGTCGATGATATTTTGATTGCCTCAACAGATCATGAGGTACATCAAACTGAATTGGCATCATTGTTGGACTATTTGCATAAAAAAGGACACCAATGCAGCTTTCACAAAGCTCAAATCGCTAAAAAGCAAGTCACATTTCTGGGTCAAACAATTGGTGCAGGAAATAGATCCATTACACAGGATCGAGCGGCTTCAATCAAAGCCATACCTCCGCCTACTACCATTAAAACACTCCGCTCATTTTTAGGAACAACAGGTTATTGTAGACCTTGGATTGAAGACTATGCCTCGATTGCTCAGCCTCTCTATGATTTGTTGAAAGGCCATGGTAAAGATTCAGATACTGTTTGTATGGAAGAACTTCATCTCAAAGCTTTTAATGATTTGAAGAGAGCACTATGTCAAGCACCAGCATTAGGAATTGCCCAATCTGATAGACCCTTTGTGCTTTATGTCCATGAACACTTAGGCTTTATGACTGCATGTCTAATGCAAGATCATGGGGGCAGCTTACGCCCAATTCATTACTATTCCGGTAAACTTGACATAGTCGCTCAAGGTATGGGCCCATGTCTCAGAGCAGTACAGGCAGTTCATCTAGCGCTTCAGGCTTCATCAGGAATGGTGTTAGGTCAGACTGTAAACGTAAAATGCCCTCACGCAGTGTCCGCACTAATGAATCAAGCAAAAGTCACTTCTGTCACCTCCTCCGTTGGGGAAATTGGTTAGCAACTCTCACAGCCCCGAATATTGTTATACAGCGTGCACCAGTCACAACCCATCCTCATGTATGATGTCTGCAATGACTGAATTTGTGTTAGAGGGTGAAGGCGAAATGACTCATGATTGTGTTACGCTTACATATGCAGCGACAAGTGAAATAGCAGAAATTCCATAGAGAACGCAGAATTGGAGTTGTTTGTTGATGGTTCAGCTCAAGTTATTGAAGGTAACAGACGAGCAGGATATGCAGTAACTTCCACCACTGAAGTAGTTGCTTCAGGTCGTCTTCCAGATCATTTTTCAGCTCAAGCTGC
>JAPDDO010000188.1:0-105409 GCA_027422415.1 Schizothorax lantsangensis
GTCACATCTGCATGTTTTTTAAAAATTTATCAAAACACCCTTGTCCCCACCTTTAAAGAGGCATTTTTCCAAAAATCTCACCACCTAACGATTCCATTTTCCAAATTCCAACATTTGATCTATAATCTATTAAATATAATATGTGATTGTTATTATCTATACGTTATCAAATTAATTCATTTACAGTGAAAAAATACAACTATATTAATTATGAATTCTTTAAAAAAAATATATAATATATATACAAACAAGGTGAGACGTAAAAGGTTATTATTTTCATTTCGAAATTGTTAAGTGGGTAGATAGTGAATGTGAGCGTAAAAAGGTGAGTCATTGAGTCGCTCATAAACGATTCATTTCACACGCAGATTCTCATCAGATTGTTATGCATGGGCTAATGAAACTTTGACTCAACCGATTCGTTCAAAACACTGAATCATTCAGCAATGAATCGGCTGGCTGCTGTGAGATTGCTGTGGTTCCACCAAAAATGTAAGTGACCTAATATTATTTTATTTGCTCATTGAACTGTTTATTGAACTATTAAACTGTCGTAATGGTGAAAACGTTGAGTGATGTTGCCTAACTAACTGTATTTTAAATATAAAAACTTTCCATTTTAAATGTTGACCTCGTTTTGATTTCTCCTGGAGATCTGTGTGAACCTCGCCTCAGCAGCGCTGCTTATACTGTCAACAGATGCATTATATACAGTAGATATCCACTATTCACCACTTACTCTAAATGTAATAAAATCAGAATAATACTTGTGTTTTGGTGTTTACATAGTTATTTTTGGTTAGTGATATTTTAATCATGTTACTTGTCTGGCATTAATGAAGTGTTAATGTCGAGCCCTGGAGCTCAGTCCCGGACGGCCCCGGACCAATTTAAACCCTGGTTACATCAACACATTTCCAATATTTTAGAATGTTGAATATTGCAATAATCAAAATCATTTATGTAAATGTTAAGACTGTTATTGTTTATTTAACAGTATAATCAGTGCTGTGTTGTTTAGTGTTTAATGTTGTGTTCAGATCTGTCTTCTGTCGCTGGCGGTCTGGGTTCGGTTCTGCTGGTTCTGGTTCTGTGTTCTGGAACGTTCCTCATCCTGAAAAAGAGGAAGAGGAAATCTGGGACAGGTAACAGTTTATTTCTGATTATAAAGTCTTTGTGAGTGTTTGAGTTGATTTGACTGAATATTTTCTCTCTTTCCGTGGTACCTTCAGCTTTATTTCATCAGAATGTGCAGCACAATACAGAGGTGGGTGATTAAATCTTTTCCTGTAGAAGATCAGAAATACATGTTACATTATTGTTTATTGATGAGCAGTGAATGCTATCTATACATTTCTAGTAAATATTTGTTGTACATGCTGTTTTTCAGTCCCAGTGTATGTATGAGGAGATTCCAAACAGTGATGTCATCGCTGCAACATCTTCGTCCAATCAGACGCCAGCATCACACCTCAACACCCGCCCACAAGTCTCTGATGTTTATGCCACAGTAACCAAACAGCAGCCTGATTCAAACCCCAGTCGCACCCACTCAACCAATCAGGTGACAGATACAGACTGTGATTATTATGCCAATATGAAGCCGCCTGAACCAACAACAGACAGAAGAACAGAACTGATCTACTCAACAGTGACACATCCACAAAACATCACGACAAACGACGGACTGATATATTCAGAGATCAAACATAAATAATAAGACTATCAAAACTTCTTCAACACACATCTGCACTGATGCTCAAAGTGAAAAAAACATGGTGGTACAAACAGCATATTTTTAATGAATTAATATTTTGACTGTTTTCTGAGATTTTATTCATATTTTATAAACTGTTTTTTTAATAAGCTTTTAATAAGTATATAACTATTTTATAAACTTAGTTTTATAAACTTACTAACAAGAAAAGCTACTAAAAATAAAACATGATGCAAACTTGTAAAAATAAAAAAATGAAATGTGAAAATGATGTGATTCTTTGTAAACAGTACACCTCATCCACAGTTCAATAAGTCCAATAAAAATGTAGATTCGTATTTTGTTTACCCTGAGCTAGTGATGGCAGATGAAGCCTCATGAAGCTTGAAGCTTTTCAGCCAAGTGGTTCACAAAAGGGTTAATTTCTGGAGGCTTCATTTGCTCACAATACCACCTGGTGGCCAAAGAGTGTAAAACAAGCAGATATATTACAGACAGATGTGTATATTTTGGATGTAAACAGGTCGTCTCCTAATAATTATCTCATTACATGAAAACAGCTAATAGCTGCTCACTGCACAGCACTGATCTCTCTGCTTTACAACAGCACATGCATTGCTTCAGAGAGAGATCTAACACAGGAGTCAAGGGTTAAGAGCTCAACTAAAGCAAACACTGATCTCCATGATGGTGGCGTCATTTTAACCAATAAAACATCAACATCTGATCCTCTGTAATTCTCAATAACAGTAGGTGTTCATCACTAATGCACAACCATCATTTAATTAGTCACTTAATTATCTCATTAACTTTAACTCTTTGAGGACTTGGGATTTGACTCGAGACTCGTTTGTGACTTGAAAGGAATGACTTGGTTCCTCCTCTGGTGAAATCAGCTGCTGAGTGCATGGGTGGAATAAACATATGGCAGGACTTTTACTTTCTGACCCCTGGACTTTACACTTCTCTCTTTAATATATCTGCTTGTTTTACAATATTTGGCCACCAGGTGGTATTGTGAGCAAATGAAGCCTCCAGAAATTAACCCTTTTGTGAACCACTTGGCTGAAAAGCTTAAAGCTTCATGAGGATTCATCTGCCCATCACTACCCTGAGCTATATCGCGCTCTCTACAGGTGATGTGTGATAATACACAGCCTCGACACACACCACACAAGGTGACTCTTATTATGTAAGAAATGACTTACCTTTGACTGAAATCAGCTGCAAACTTATGGTGAATTCATGAAAAATGAACCAAAACTATTGAAGGTTAACTTAAACTGAGACCACTTACAGAAGCTAAAATCTTGATATTGATAAAAATTACATCAGAATCAGAATCAGCTTTATTCTCCAAGTGTGCGCAAACACACAAGGAATTTGTTGTGGTTTTAAGAAGCTTGTGGTACATACATAAATGCATACATACATACCTACATATATACATATCTGACATGAGAACAGAACATTTAAATAGGACTTAACAACAATAATAATAATAATAATAATAATACTGTGTATGAATCTGGAACAGAAGATTTATGTACAGATTTGTGCCTTATTTACTCTATATGTACAGCTGTATAGAAAATGATGCATACATATTAACATAGTACTAGAGAGAGAGTAAATAATTAGAGATGGGGGATGAATTACAGAACACAGGTAATAATTCCTGTTTTAGTGGTTTAGGCTGGAGATGGCATGGGGGAAAAACTGTTTTTATGCCTAGATGTTCTAGTGCACAGAGATCTGTAGCGTCTGCCTGAAGGGAGAAGCGCAAACAGGTCATGTCCAGGGTGAGAGGGGTCTGTGATGATGTTACCTGCCCGTTTCTTCACTCTGGAGTAGTACAAATCCTGAAGGCTGGGCAGGTGCACACCAATGATCCTTTCTGCTGTCCTAACAGTCCGCTGCAGTAGAGGTCTTCACGGGTCCAAAAATTCGTACCCGAACCCGAAGAGACCCGTAAATATGCTGCACGGAACCGACCCGGACCCGTATTTTATTTGAAAGTGGGACCCGAACCCGCGCAGACCCGAAAAATACCTTAAATGTACTACCCGGACCCGACCATTATTCGAAAGTTGGACCCGAACCCGGCTGGGAAGACACAGACCCGACTGCACCCGTCCCGATCGGTAGGCTACATATTGCACAGCAAATGTTATTAAGTCAATAAACATGTTGCGAAAAAAAAACTTTTTGCCTTAACTACTGTTAGTAGCCCTCTCCCTGACTGCGATGCATGCAATCCTCCTTGCCAATACATTTCCATCCATGTTAGGCTGTTCCTCTCTCTTGCCCTCTGAAATAGCCTTCTTAATCCACTCATTATTCCAGCTTTAAAAGTACTTGCTGTCACGGAGACGGATGACTAATGCAACTTCGCAGTTTGTTTTTTTCATCTCGAGTCAACTTCAACTGTTACGTTTGAACTACAATAACGATACTTTTTGTTAGTTGTAATAAAGACTCGGAGCAATTATTTTTTTTGCAAAAAAACTCAGAATTAGAAGTGCGTTACACTTTACTGCGTGCGTGTTCAATAATAGGTGCGTCTCTTCTTCAGTTTTGTTTCAGTTTTTTTTTTAACATCACTCATGATCACCGTCCGCTTGCAGTACTACATTAACTCCGCCCGCGCTCTGCTTCTGGCGGCTGCGGTAACGCGTGTTTTTTTCTTCCACCTTATTTCCCGCTCACACTTTTCTCATCCTAATTTTACAAACGGCAAGTTACACACACGCATGCTGACTGACGCTGATCACTCGGGGGTGCGGTGTTCTCCGATAGACTCGGGTATTACACACAAAGTTAAAAAGACCCGGGACCCGAAGTAATAGATTGGGACCCGACCCGGACCCGGCTGACCGTTTAAAATATAGACCCGAACCCGTACGGGTCCCGGGTCGGGTCCCGGGTCCTCGGGTCTCGGGTCCTCCGTGAAGACCTCTACGCTGCAGTCTTCTTATATCTGATTTGCTGGCTGACATGCAAGTACCGTGCTGTTCTGTCAGTGTCATTGTGAAGATGTCGTGTAAAGCTGGATGTGGTTCGAGAGACAGAAAGGGGAAGGAAATATGATGCTGCATTTCTTCACTCAGCTCAGAAGAGAAAGACTGTAACGTTTGTCACAGAATTTGGTCTCATATTAAAGTAAAATGTTCAGCATGTGTGTCGTTCTGCTCGTCTTCTCCAGCATCTGTACATGTGAGTTAAGACACGGAGGTCATTTGTACAGAGTTTGATATGTGTTCATTTTTTTTATTATTATTACTGCAAGATGATTCAGTGATTATATTTGTACATACGTGATCATCAGTCTCATGTGTGTAGTTATAATTCTGGTCTGATATCTCTTGCTCACACATAACAGCTCTATATAATGATGTTTCTGTTTTCAGTTGTTGTTGGTGCTCCAGAAACAGTCACAGGACTCAGAGGAGACAGACTTCACATCAGATGCAGCTATGAATATGGATATGAATCAAATTCAAAGTATTTTTGTAAAGGTGAGTGTATCTTTGGGTTTAGAAACATCATTGTTAAATCAGGATCTCCAGCTAAAGACGAGAGATTCTCTCTGACTGATAACAAGACAACCAGAGTTTTCACCGTCAGCATCACTGACCTGAGATCAGAGGATGAGGGACAATACTGGTGTGGTGTGGAGAGGACTTTGCCTGATGTCTATTCAGAGATAGTGTTGCTGGTTACACAGGGTGAGTGATTAATTTTACTAGATGTCATAGAAAGTGTGAAATTATTAAATCTTGTAAATCGACTGTTGAGTTGATTGTCTGCTTAGACTTAGACATAGACTAGTGTGTTCAGTATAAAATACATCATTTAGCCAGAGATTACATGAAAGATGATATGTATATTTATATGAAAATTAGTGTGAATCAGTGTCGTCAAGTTGATCTTTTCTGTCATCCATCAGATAACAAGATCACAGAGGTTTCAACTATCAGCTCTTTTTCAATCACACCATCATATTTCATCACAACAGAGACAAATCCACGATCCAGCAGCATCACAATCACAGAAAGAAAAGAACCAATCACAGATCAGCACAGATCCTCAACAGGTCAGTTCATCTGTCTGTCACGGCATATCATAGATAATTGAATATTGTGCCTCTTGTACTTGAATACATATATTAGATGACTCTTTTGAGATTAAATGTGTGTTTAATGTCTTACTGTGCATGCAGGATCTGAAATCTACATCTGTGTTGAAGACTGAAGGTTCAGTCCCCAGATATGTGCTTCCTTGTTGTTATAATGTACTTTAAGTTGCTTTAGATAAGAAACTATCTTCAATAGAAAATTCTGTTCATATTCAGAAAATGATATGAGCGGTCTGTGTGTGTACATGTAGTGCTTCATTTATATGTGTTCATCTTCTTACTGCATGAGCAGCACAGTCATGTTTCATTGATGTTTTTCTCTGTCATTGACTCGTCAAAAAGAGAGTGAAACAGCAAGAACAGGAAGTACTGCAGTCCGAGTCGATCATCCAAACACTAGTAAGCACACAAACTACACTACCCATGATGCAACAGACGGACTGATATATTCAGTGATCAAACATGAATAAAGACTGTCAAAACTTCTGCAACAGAGATCTGCACTGATGCTCAAAGTGAAAAAAAAAAATTATGGTACAAGCAACATATTTTTAATGAATTAATATTTTGGCCATTTTCTGAGTTTTTATTAAACTTTATAAACTGTATAATGTTACTAACAAGAAATGTTACTAAAAATAAAACATAATGCAAACTTGTGAAAATGAAATGTGAAAAAGATGTGATTCTTTGTAAACAGTTCACCTCATCCATAGTTCAATAAATCCAATAAAAATGTAGATTAGTATTTTGTTTACCCTGAGTTATATCACGCCCTCTACAGGTGATGTGTGATAATACACAGCTTCGACACACACCTGTGACTCTTATTATGTAAGACATGATCAATGATGACTTACCTTTGACTGAAACCAGCTGCAAACTTATGGTGAATTCATGAAAAATGAACCAAAACTATTGAAGGTTAACTTAAACTGAGACCACTTACGGAAGCTAAAATCTTGATAAAGATCAAAATTACATGTAGTGTGCTGTTTAGATTGGTGTCATTGTGAAGATGTCGTGTAAAGCTGGATGTGGTTCGAGAGACAGAAAGGGGAAGGAAATATGATGCTGCATTTCTTCACTCAGCTCAGAAGAGAAAGACTGTAACGTTTGTCACAGAATTTGATCTCATATTAAAGTAAAATGTTCAGCATGTGTGTCGTTCTGCTCGTCTTCTCCAGCATCTGTACAGGTGAGTTAAGACACGGAGGTCATTTGTACAGAGATTGACATGTTTTCATGTTTTATTTTGTTTTATTACTGTATGATGATTCATCTCGTGGATTATATTTGTACATTATTTTTCTGGTCTGATAATGTGTCTTTATCACATCAGATGCAGCTATGAATCTGGATATGAGTCAAATTCAAAGTATTCTTGTAAAGGCGAGTGTAACTTTAGAAATAAAAACATCATGGTTAAATCAGGATCTCCAGCTGAAGACGAGAGATTCTCTCTGACTGATAACAAGAGGACCAGAGTTTTCACCGTCAGCATCACTGACCTGAGATCAGAGGATGAGGGACAATACTGGTGTTCTGTGGAGAGGACTTTGCCTTTTATAGATGTCTATTCAGAGATGTTGTTGATTGTTAAACAGAGTAAGTGATTCATTTTATTAGAAAGTGTGAGTGAATGACCAAGTCATTAAATCGTGTAAGTCGACACATATACTGTTGAGCTGATTGTCGGCTAGGCTTGAGTGTGTTCAGTATAAAATACATAATTAAACCAGAGATTTCTTTTAAAGAGAGATGCATTTAAAGTTGATCTTTCCTGTCACCAGTCAGGGAAGAAGATCAATAAAGTTTCGACTATCAGCTCTTTTTCATACACACCGTCATATTTCAGCACAACAGAGACAAATCCACGATCCAGCAGCATCACAATCACAGAAAGAAAAGAAAAAATCACAGATCCTCGACAGGTCAGTTCATCTGTCTCTCACTCTATATGACTCTTATTTCTTGAATATTTGAATAGTGTGCTTATAAATATACTTGAACACATTTCTATATATTAGATTAAATTCAGTTCAGTCCCCAGATACTTGCTTCCTTGTAATATATATATACAGTCAGGTCCATAAATATTGGGACATCGACACAATTCTAACATTTTTGGCTCTATACACCACCACAATGGATTTCAAATGAAACGAACAAGATGTGCTTTAACTGCAGACTGTCAGGTTTAATTTGAGGGTATTTACATCCAAATCAGGTGAACGGTGTAGGAATTACAACAGTTTGCATATGTGCCTCCCACTTGTTAAGGGACCAAAAGTAATGGGACAGAATAATAATCATAAATCAAACTTTCACTTTTTAATACTTGGTTGCAAATCCTTTGCAGTCAATTACAGCCTGAAATCTGGAACGCATAGACATCACCAGACGCTGGGTTTCATCCCTGGTGATGCTCTGCCAGGCCTCTACTGCAACCGTCTTCAGTTCCTGCTTGTTCTTGGGGCATTTTCCCTTCAGTTTTGTCTTCAGCAAGTGAAATGCATGCTCAATCGGATTCAGGTCAGGTGATTGACTTGGCCATTGCATAACAGTCCACTTCTTTCCCTTCTAAAACGCTTTGGTTGCTTTTGCAGTATGCTTTGGGTCATTGTCCATCTGCACTGTGAAGCGCCGTCCAATGAGTTCTGAAGCATTTGGCTGAATATGAGCAGATAATATTGCCCGAAACACTTCAGAATTCATCCTGCTGCTTTTGTCAGTAGTCACATCATCAATAAATACAAGAGAACCAGTTCCACTGGCAGCCATACATGCCCATGCTACCACCACCATGCTTCACTGATGAGGTGGTATGCTTAGGATCATGAGCAGTTCCTTGCCTTCACAGTTCTGGAACAACATCCTGTGGACAGATGATGGGAAGAGAAGAGTATGGAGAAGGAAAGGAACTGCTCATGATCCTAAGCATACCACCTCATCAGTGAAGCATGGTGGTGGTAGCATGGGCATGTATGGCTGCCAGTGGAACTGGTTCTCTTGTATTTATTGATGATGTGACTACTGACAAAAGCAGCAGGATGAATTCTGAAGTGTTTCGGGCAATATTATCTGCTCATATTCAGCCAAATGCTTCAGAACTCATTGGACGGCGCTTCACAGTGCAGATGGACAATGACCCAAAGCATACTGCAAAAGCAACCAAAGCGTTTTAGAAGGGAAAGAAGTGGACTGTTATGCAATGGCCAAGTCAATCACCTGACCTGAATCCGATTGAGCATGCATTTCACTTGCTGAAGACAAAACTGAAGGGAAAATGCCCCAAGAACAAGCAGGAACTGAAGACGGTTGCAGTAGAGGCCTGGCAGAGCATCACCAGGGATGAAACCCAGCGTCTGGTGATGTCTATGCGTTCCATACTTCAGGCTGTAATTGACTGCAAAGGATCTGCAACCAAATATTAAAAAGTGAAAGTTTGATTTATGATTATTATTCTGTCCCATTACTTTTGGTCCCTTAACAAGTGGGAGGCACATATGCAAACTGTTGTAATTCCTACACCGTTCACCTGATTTGGATGTAAATACCCTCAAATTAAACCTGACAGTCTGCAGTTAAAGCACATCTTGTTCGTTTCATTTGAAATCCATTGTGGTGGTGTATAGAGCCAAAAATGTTAGAATTGTGTCGATGTCCCAATATTTATGGACCTGACTGTATATATATATATATATATATATATATTACTTTTCCAAACCCTTCTTATGTCTGATTTCTAGATTGTAGTTCTGGACAATAAGAGCCCAATGCATTAAACGCTGATTGTGATTATACATTCGAGTTAAAAACACGAGAGGATTGTGATCCGTATATACTACAATCAGAAGACTACTGGAACCAAGGTAGACTTCAAAGTGTTGTACTGCGAGTAATAAAGCAAGAGCTTCTTTTTCAACAGTTGAATAATTCAACTGATGTTTGTTAAACTTACGAGAATAATAACTAATTGGATGTTCTATTCCATTCGCATCCTCTTGAATAAGAACAGCTCCAGCGCCCAAGGCGCTTGCATCAACCTCCAGTTTAAAACTTCGAGCACAGTCAGGTGCCATTAAAACAGGTGCATTACACATCAGAGTTTTGACTGAATCAAAAGCATGTTGACTCTCAGCTGACCACTCATAAAATTTAGATGGGCTAAGCAGTGAAGTAAGAGGACTCACAACGGTCGAGAAATTCTTACAGAAGCTACGATAATAGCCTGCCATTCCCAAGAACCTCCGCAACTCTCTGCGGGTGGTAGGAACCGGAAATTCTGCTATGGCCGTGACCTTGGCCTCTACCTTGGCCTTGACCAACCTCCTTGCCAAGGTAAGTGACAGTGGCTTTGCCGAATTCACATTTTGCTAAGTTAAGTGTCAAATTTGCTTTAACAAGTCGTTCAAACACTGTTCTCAACAGGCAAATGTGTTCTCTCCAACTCAACGAATACAACACCAGATCATCAAGATATGCATTGCAATTTGGTACATCATGTAAAACAATGTTAACGAGGCGCTGGAAAGTTGCTGGGGCATTTCTAAGCCCAAAAGCTATCGCCGTATACTGGAGGAAATTATATGGGGTTACAAAGGTTGAAATCTCTGAAGCTTGTGAGGTGAGTGGAACTTGCCAGTATCCTTTTAGCATATCAAGCTTTGTAACAAAACATGCAGAACCAATGTTATCTATACAATCCTCCATTCGAGGTAACGGGTAACTGTCTGGCACAGTCACAGCATTTACCTTACGATAATCTGTGCAGAATCTGAATGTGCCATCGGATTTGGGAACAAGTAGGCACGGAGAACTCCAGGGACTGCAACTGGACTTGGCTAAACCATTTCCCAGCAAATATTCTACCTCTTGACGCATAACATATCTTTTCATCGAGTTTACGCGGTAAGCATGTTGCTTAATAGGACGAGCTCCGTTCACATTAATATCGTGTTTCAAGACATTTGTTTGTGTAGGAACATCACCAAACAGACATTTAAAATCAGAAAGTAATTTTACAATGTCTATTCTTTGATCCACAGTCAAATGATTAAGATACGAGTGAAGATCTTCTAAAATCTCTGAATTTGCTAACCTTGCACCCTGCTGAAAAGCATGGCGAAGCACCACCCCATCTGTGTCCACATCCAAGATACCAGGAGATGACGCCAAATCCACGGCTATCGCAACAGAAGAGACTGCGGGCCCTGCAGTCTGTTCCGCAGCACTTGCCGTTGGCGACTCTCTAGTATGATAAGCTTTTAACATGTTTAGATGACAAACACAGGTTTTTCACTTTCGATCAGGTGTGTACAACATATAATAAGTTTCACTCATTCTCTTTTTCACAACATAGGGACCAAAGAAACGAGCAGACAAAGATGATCCTGGGACAGGTAACAACACAATCACTTCGTCACCAGGTTGAAATGATCGCGCTACCGCTTGTTTATCATATTTACTCTTCATGTCTTTCTGAGCATTTGCAAGCGATTCTCTAGCTAACGACCAAGCAGCATGAAGACGATCTCGAAACTGGCTCACATAATCCAGTACACTAGTGTTTGCATTTAAATCGGGTGCTAAAATCCGTTCTTTGAGAACTTTCAGGGGACCTCTAACTTGGTGTCCGAACACAAGTTCGGCTGGACTAAAACCAAGAGATTCCTGAACCGTCTCTCTGACAGCAAATAATACTAAGGGAACTCCCTCATCCCAATCTTTAGCAGTATCCTGGCAATATTTCTTAAGCATTGACTTAAGGGTTTGGTGAAAGCGCTCAAGTGATTTTTCTTAACGGAATCGCCTCTGGAAATCTGGTGGCCACACACATAATAGTTAATAAAAACTGGTTACCAGACTTAGTTTTAGGTAATGGACCGACGCAGTCTACCATCACATGTTCGAACGGTTCTCCAATCGCAGGTATAGGAGTCAAAGGAGCAGGTGGAACTTTGAACTGTGAGCTTTGAACTGTTTTCCTTCTCAAGATTCATATCCAGTGATGCGTCACCAGACAACAGTGGGAACATGATTGAATTAGACAGATCAACTACATCACCTACTCTGCGCGACTGGGTGCGCGTAACGGCACAGGCTGGGAAAACATCAGGGTAAGTTTCAGACAATACATCTAACTCACAAAACACATTTGGTTCGTCAACAACTTCAATAACAGGCATTACCTTTCCACCTGCCAGGTCATTTCCAAGAATAAAATCAACACACTTCACAGGGAGTGAAGGACACACAGCAACTCTCATGAAACCAGTACACAGTTCGCTCTGTAAGTGCATACGATGCAGCGGAAATTTCACACAACCCATTTCAATTCCCTGCGCAATCACAGTAGAACCACAGAAAGTAATGTCAGACAACTGTACTTTACCTGCCAAAATAAAAGATTGCATGGCACCTGTGTCCCTGAGTATTCTTACTTCTTCCTGGTCCTCCATTTTTCCAGACAAAGATATTAACCCTTTTGACACAAAGGGCCGATAACTCTCATCAACTCTTTCCTCAGCATGCACAGTAACCGCAGACTTATAAGCTTTCACAAACCCCACGCTCTTTGGTTGTGGCTGCTGCTTGCGCTTCAAAGCCAAACAATCAGCAATCACATGCCCTTTCTTGTGACAGTAAAAACATTCACGCTCCTCTTTATTACGAGGTGGGCTAAATCTTGAACGTGACGTGTGAGATTGTAAACTGTCAATCTTTAACTTTTCAGGACGTACAGAAGAAAAAACATTTTTGTGAGTTAACACAAACTCATCTGCGAGTACAGCTGCGTGCGATAAAGTAGTTACCTTCTGTTCATTAAGGTACACTACGACGCGGTCAGATAAACATCCCTTAAACTCCTCTAGCACCATCAACTCTCTTAAAGAGTCAAAATCACTCGCTTTACTGGCGGTGCACCATTTATCAAACAACACTCCCTTCTCCCTAGCAAATTCCACAAATGTTTGTGTAGGACTCTTTTTGTGTTTCCTAAAACGTTGTCTATACGCCTCCGGAACTAACTCATATGCTCGCAGGATAGCAGACTTAACAGACTCATATTTCAGACTCTCTTCTAGAGATAACGTAGAACAAACTTCTTGCGCTTTACCAAATAATCTACATTGCAAAAGCAAAGACCAGACCTCCTTAGGCCAACGAAGAGAAGTTGCGATGCGTTCAAACGCACTGAAGTAAGAATCTACTTCCGTTTCTCTAAATTGAGGAACGAGTGCAATGTGTTTACTCACGTCAAAGGCATCTGGGGCTAAACCAACCCGCGGAGGAGGAGAAGAGGCTTGAGCGGTGTTCAGCTGTACAGCTAAGCCAGTAGCAATTTTCGATGCATCTAGCTCAAGCTGCTTCAGCTTCACCTGCTTCTCTGCCTCAATTTCCAGCTTGCGTATTTCCAACTGCAAGTTCAGTTCAGCTTGGTGCGCTTGGGCTCTCTCTTGCGCTTCATAATGCAAACGGGCCAGGCGGACCTTCAGTCGCGTGCCTTCCCGCGAATCAACAGAACTGGGTGAAAACGGCTCAAATGGTGGTAAGCCGGCCTTGGCTTCGGCCTCCGCCTCCGCGTCAGCATCAGCTCCGCCACTCCACTTGTCGTTCTCCCCAGAACTGAATTGTGCCAGAGCCACGCCATCCACGTTAACATCTCCGCCAGTTTCAACACCCCCAACGTTTGACGTAGGCAACACCTGCAACTCATTCAAACGCAAGATCAGAATTAGTTTTATTTATTTTTTAAGAGACTGTTTACTTACCACAATCTGAAAATGGTCTGTGATCTGCAATAAATCCTGCTTCCTGCACAAATTAATCTGCTCTACAGATGGACTGGTAACAAAATCTTGCAAGTTAAACACTTCCATAATGAATAACAAAACAATAAGCATAACAGTACCACACTGCATGAGTAAGTGCTTCATGCTTCATTTCTGTGTGTTCATGTTGTCAATGTCGTCACAATGTTCTTATCGCATGAGCAGCACATTCACGTTTAATTGTTTTTTCTCTGTCATTGACTCGTCAAAAAGAAAGTGAAACCACAAGAACAGGAAGTACTGCAGTTCAACTCAATCAGACAAACACTAGTAAGCACACAAACTACAATACCCACAATGCAACAGTGCCAGTATAAATAAATACAACAAAACATTTTCTTGCGACCTTACATGAAGTATTATGATAAAATGCATTATGAAGAAGAATTGGACCTGTTATGCAGGTGCATTAGAGCTAACATTAGCATCATTCTACATAAGACAGTTTATGAGATTAATAGTACACTTTTACTCAGAACTCACTTTAAACCACCACCTCAGATATAAGAAGACTGCAGCGGACTGTTAGGACAGCAGAAAGGATCATTGGTCTGCACCTGCCCAGCCTTCAGGATTTGTACTACTCCAGAGTGAAGAAACGGGCAGGTAACATCATCACAGACCCCTCTCACCCTGGACACGACCTGTTTGCGCTTCTCCTTTCAGGCAGATGCTACAGATCTCTGTGCACTAGAACATCTAGGCATAAAAACATTTTTTTCCCCCATGCCATCTCCAGCCTAAACCACTAACACAGGAATTATTACCCGTGTTCTGTAATTCTCTAACCCTAATTCTTGCCTGTAATTCCATCCCCCATCACTAATTATTTACTCTCTCTAGAACTATGTAAATATGTATGCATCATTTTCTATACAGCTGTATATATAGAGTAAATAAGGCACAAATCTGTACATAAATCTTCTGTTCCAGATTCAGACACATTATTATTATTATTATTATTATTATTAAGGCTTATTTAAATGTTCTGTTCTCATGTCAGATATGTATGTTTATATGTATGTATGTATGTATGTACCAAGAGCTTCTTAAAAACCACAACAAATTCCTCGTGTGTTTGCACACACTTGGCGAATAAAGCTGATTCTGATTCTGATTCTGATTCTGAGTGTTTGTAATAACTTCATTTTGCGATCACATACACTTTGGGCGGCCGCGGTACATTATAAAAGTAGCCCAAAAAAAACACAACCCACGGCTCTGAAAATAGCCTAATTGTGAGGGGAAAAACCCCGACCCTGGCAACACTGGTTCGCTGTACCCTTTTCACATATGAGTATAATATCTCTCTCTCGCTCTCTCTCTTCTCTCTCACACTCTCTCTCTCTCTCTCTCTCTCTCTCTCTCTCTCTCTCTCTTTCTCTCTCTCTCTCCACGTTCGCTTCACTTTCGTCTAGCCGGGCGCCTCATAATCACACAATCTAAAATTACTAAAATTACTAATATCACATAGAATATAGGATGGATAGTGTGTACACTGGGACGCAGGCAATGATTGATTACCTTCCACGCTGCGATGACGGCAAGAAGTTGGGGTCAGACCTTATCAAACGATTAATTTGCGTAAAAAAAAATATTAACGCGTTAAACTTTTTAGATTAATCACATGCGTTAACGCGTTAAAATTGACAGCCCTAATTATTATATACGGTTATGTATATTCCTTTTGGTACAAAATGATGGCTCTTTAATTTCGGAATGGCACAAATATTATTCATGGACTAATCCTTCGACATAGTAAGATTCCTTTTTTTTTTCCTTGCCGGTGTCATGTCTCAATAAACTGTTCCTGGATCTGTTATTTTTTACATGGTTAGGTGGAAGTGACGCAGGGTGAGGAGGGTGGAGTTGCGGCATGTGTGTTTGGCTAGTTACAGATTAATGAAATGGATACATGGAGCGCTCGTATAGAAATACAATGCATGACAGCAAGCGGGTCTGCTTAAAAGAAGTCATCATTATCCTAGAGTAGACAGTTCAGAAACGACACGAGCGATGACAGTGCGCGTCTTCCAACAAGAAAATACCACGAAGTTGCGTCAGCACCACGCTTCAGACACGCCCTCCGTCAAGCGTGAGCCAGAGCGCACGCACACACACGTCACACACCGGATGTGTGTGCGCACTCCGATCACTTGGACATGGTTGTGTACAAGAGGTAAAAAACGATATAAATACGGCCATCAATGTGTAGTTACGATGGGGAATTGTTTAATTTGAATTTCTCTGTGCATGTTCTTTTTCTCTCTTATAGAGACAGTGACCTATACCTGCCATTATATGACTGACAGACTAGAACAGTTTGACCTTAAAACATCAAAATTGGATCTACTGAAGAAAAAAAAGACACCTACATCTTGGATGCCCTTGGGGTAAGCTGATAGATACCAAATTTTAATTTCAAAGTGAACTATCCCTTTAAACATTTTAGACCCCGTTCTCACAGGTGTATTTTACAGGTCTGTATTAAGCGTTGTTCACTTGTGCTCGGATCAATGAAAACATATCTTAATAGCAGGTGTAAACCGGGCCTTGATGAGTTTGTTTGACTGAAATTGGCTCCAAACTAACGGCCCTGCTGAAATAAACAATAGAAACCATCACAGAAATTCTAATGGTTTCCTCTACAAAACCATTACAAACATTACAAACCATCAACCATTAACCATTAAAACCATTACAAAATGTTTTCCTGTAGTGTGTTTTGGGAGATATTCCATTAGGATGTAATGATTTTAACAAGCCACTAATACAAGTTGACAAATTACCTGTAGAGACCCACAGAGACCACCATTACAGTTTCCATTAAAACCAATACAAGTCCCATTATAACCAGTAAAACCATTACAAATTCTGTGATGGTTTCTGTAGTTTTGTTTTATTCAGCAGGGGTGAACTCATGAAAATAGACTAGAACTATTGAAGGTTAACTTAACGAAACTGAGAGCAGTCACGGAAGCTAAAATCTTCAATTTATTTGTTTAAAGCTGGATGTGGTTAGAGAGACAGAAAGGGGAAGGAAATATGATGCTGCATTTCTTCACTCAGCACGGAAGAGAAAGACTGTAACGTTTGTCACAGAATTTGATCTCATATTAAAGTAAAATGTTCAGCATGTGTGTCGTTCTGCTCGTCTTCTCCAGCATCTGTACAGGTGAGTTAAGACACGGAGGTCATTTGTACAGAGTTTGACATGTTTTCATGTTTTTTTATTACTGCAAGATGATTCAATGATTATATATATACATTATTATTCAGTTCTGATATCTCTTGCTCACACATAACAGCTCTATATAATGATGTTTCTGTTTTCAGTTGTTGTTGGTGCTCCAGAAACAGTCACAGGACACAGAGGAGAGAGACTTGACATCAGATGCAGCTATGAAGCTGGATATGAATCAAATTCAAAGTATTTTTGTAAAGGCGAGTGTAACTTTAGAAATAAAAACATCATGGTTAAATCAGGATCTCCAGCTGAAGACGAGAGATTCTCTCTGACTGATAACAAGACAACCAGAGTTTTCACCGTCAGCATCACTGACCTGAGATCAGAGGATGAGGGACAATACTGGTGTGCTGTGGAGAGGACTTTACCTAGAGATGTCTATTCAGAGATTTTGTTGCTGGTTACACAGGGTAAGTGATTAATTTTATTAGATGTCATAGAAAGTGTGAAATTATTCAATCTTGTAAGTCGACTGTTGATTGTCTGCTTAGACTTAGACATAGACTAGTGTATTCAGTATAAAATACATCATTTAGCCAGAGATTACATGAAAGATTATATGTATATTTATATGAAAATTAGTGTGAATCAGAGTCGTTAACTTGATCTTTTCTGTCATCCATCAGATAACAAGATCACAGAGGTTTCAACTATCAGCTCTTTTTCAATCACACCGTCATATTTCAGCACAACAGAGACAAATCCACGATCCAGCAGCATCACAATCACAGAAAGAAAAGAACCAATCACAGATCAGCACAGCTCCTCAACAGGTCAGCTCATCTGTCTGTCACGGCATATCTTAAATATTTGAATATTGTGCTTCTTGTACTTGAATACATATATTAGATGACTCTTTTGAGATAAAATGTGTGTTTAATGTCTTACTGTACATGCAGGATCTGAAATCTACATCTGTGTTGAAGACTGAAGGCTCAGTCCCCAGATATGTGCTTCCTTGTTGTTATAATGTACTTTAAGTTTCTTTAGATAAGAAACTATCTTCAATAGAAAATTCTGTTCATATTCACAAAATGATATGAGCGGTTTGTGTGTGTACATGTAGTGCTTCATTTATATGTGTTCATGTTCTTACTGCATGAGCAGCACAGTCATGTTTCATTGATGTTTTTCTCTGTCATTGACTCGTCAAAAAGAGAGTGAAACAGCAAGAACAGGAAGTACTGTAGATCAACTAAATCAGACAAACACTAGTAAGCACACAAACTACACTACCCATGATGCAACAGTGCCCTCAATGATTACACAGAATGAGATATTTTGGAGAAAAGTGATTGGTTTAAATATTTGAGGGGATAAAATTGAACTCTTGTAGCTCATGATGAACCTGATCAAAGTGATGCACACATCAGACGTCATGTGGTTAAAGCGTTTTCCACTCAAGTGTTGAGGTTCACCATCGCGCTTTCACTTCAGTTACAGAAAATATCAACAATATATTTCAAATATTCTGAATATTACAATAATCAAAAATTATTTTTATACATTTTTAAGAGGTTATTTACTCAACAGTATAATCAGAATCAGTGCTGTGTTGTTTAGTGTTTAATGTTGTGTTCAGATCTGTCTTCTGTCGCTGGCGGTCTGGGTTCGGTTCTGCTGGTTCTGGTTCTGTGTTCTGGAACGTTCCTCATCCTGAAAAAGAGGAAGAGGAAATCTGGGACAGGTAACAGTTTATTTGTGATTATAAAGTCTTTGTGAGTGTTTGAGTTGATTTGACTTTGTCTTTTCTCTCTTTTCGTGGTCCCTTCAGCTTTATTTCATCAGAATGTGCAGCACAATACAGAGGTGGGTGATTAAATCTTTACCTGTAGAAGATCAGAAATGATTATCAGTATTATCTATATAAACTAGTAAATTATTGATGTATATGTTGTTTTTCAGAGTGTCCATGTGTATGAGATCGCAAACAGTGACCCTGGACCATCTGATGACATCACTGCAACATCTTCATCCAATCAGACGCCTGCATCACACCTCAACACCCGCCCACAAGTCTCTGTTGTTTATGCTACAGTAACCAATCAGCAGCCTGATTCAAACCCCAGTCACACCCACTCAACCAATCAGGTGACAGATACAGACTGTGATTATTATGCCAATATGAAGTCGTCTGAACCAACAACAGACAGAAGAACAGAACTGATCTACTCAACAGTGACACATCCACAAAACATCAAGACAAACGACGGACCGATATATTCAGAGATCAAACATGAATAAAATTTGTTTAAAAAAGTATGTTTTTGACACATTTCTGACAAAACAGAGTTTAACTAAATAATGTATAAAGTTAATAGGATCTTAATATTTTTTTAATAAACTTTAATCTTGCTAACATGCAAAGTTAAATAAATGCAAAAATGAATTATCTGAACTTCAATCTTCTTTGTAATTAGCACGCCTCATGTACAGTTAAATAAACGAAGTCAATAAAAGGGTAAATTACTCTTCTTCTCTTTAGTCTGTTTAGCTTAGTTCCTGTAGCTGATGTTGAGTGAGTCAGGGTTGCCAGATCTGACTCAATATTTTACACACATTTATACCTGGTAAACTATTGTATAGGAGTAGTAATCATAAAATCAGCCTGATTTCACAAAGACGCTTCCTACCAGTGCTCCTTCCTCACAAAAAGCCTCTTAATCTGTCTCATCTAGCACAGTTTTATCACTGGAAGAATAGTAAATGGGTAAAATATTTCAATAGAAGCATTTCATTCAAATATCATGTGTGCATTATGTAAACCTTTAACCTACATGGAATAAAAACAACCTGCGGAAATAGTTAAACTTAGCACAATTACGCGGGTAAAAACCTGACTTGGCAACCCTGTTCTGAGTGTAGTTCAGAGAGCTCGATCCTGTCACTCTTATTATAGCAAATCTCATCTAAATTGACTCAGTTTGACTGACATCACCTGCAAACGGGCAGTGAACTCATAAAAAGACTCTTATAAACTGTTGTTTCACTGTCAATGTATGGTCTTGTTCAGCTGAATTGTGCTCTTCTTTGACCAGTTACCAAACCTAATATATAAACAAATTCTAACTTGAAATCTTGATTTTGATAAAGCAAACACTCATGTGTCATGAGTCTGTTTAGATTAGTAATATAAGCAAAGCATGTGCTGTTTGTCAGAGTTAATAATGTGCTCTCTGAAGAGCTGATGTGGTCAGAGATACAGAGAAGGGGAAGGAAATGTTAAAGCTTCTTTTGTTTCACTCAGTACGGAAGAGAAAGACTGGAACGTTTACAGACGCTGAATTTTAGTCTTATATTGAAGCAAAACTCATGTAAATGTTCAGCATGTGGGTCGCTCTGTTTGTCTTTTCCAGCATCTGTGCAGGTGAGTTTAAGACTATCAGGTCTGACGTGACGACTTTGACTTGTTTTCTTTTCTTCTTTTTAACTCTGTTATTGCATGATGATTCGTTTGATAAGAATGATATTTATAAGTTATTATTCTGAATCTGATATCTCTTGCTCACACATAACAGCTATATACAGTATAATGATGTTTCTGTTTTCAGTTGTTGTTGGCGCTCCAGAAACAGTCACAGGACACAGAGGAGACAGACTTGACATCAGATGCAGCTATAAAGCTGGATATGAATCAAATTCAAAGTATTTTTGTAAAGGCAAGTGTAACTATGGAAGCAGAAACATCATTGTTAAATCAGGATCTCCAGCTAAAGACGAGAGATTCTCTCTGACTGATAACAAGAGGACCAGAGTTTTCACCGTCAGCATCACTGACCTGAGATCAGAGGATGAGGGACAATACTGGTGTGCTGTGGAGGGGATGATTTATGATGGCTATTCAGAGATTATGTTGCTGGTTAAACTTGGTAAGTGATTAATTTTATTAGATGGTAGCAGAAAGTGAGTGAATGACCAAGTCATTAAATCTTGTAAGTTGACTCATATTGTACTGTTGAGCTGATTGTCTGCTTAGACTTTAGTGTGTTCAGTATAAAATACATCAAGCCAGAGATTATTTTTTATTAGCTGTTGTTAAAATTAACTGCATAGAAATAAGATGACAGTGATAATTTAGCATTTAAGTCTTGTAAGATGCCTGCTTAGATTTGAATGTGTTGAATATAAAATACAGCAATAAGCCACTAGTGTGCATTATAGTGATCTTACCACAGTTAAGGGGTTTTAGTCATGCAGCACAAAACAAAACTAAAAACACATTAAATGGATGAATGTATGGTCTGTCTATCACAATAACTGATATTTTGATCTTTTCTGTCACCTTTTAGATAATAAGACCACTGAGGTTTCAACCATAAACCCTTTTACAAACACACCGTCATATTTCAATACATCAGAGCAGAATCTACGATCCAGCAGCATCACAATCACAGAAATAAAAGAACCAATCACAGATCAACACAACTCCTCAACGGGTCAGCTCATCAGTTCATCAATGTGATGATCTATAAATAAGTTTAAAAGACATTAAATGTGTGTAACAGGTGATGTCTTGCACACAGGGTCTGTCATCTACGTCTCTGTGGGGTTAGTCATCATGCTGGTCATCTTCCTCACTGCGCTGATGGTGTTGTGTAGGAAGAGAAACAAGACATCACCAAGAGTTACACAATCAGGACTTTCACCGCAAGGTCAGATTTAGAAACTAAACACACACATACACACACACACACACACACACACACACACACACACACACACACACACACACACACACACACACACACACAGAGAGAGAGAGACACGTTCACATGCAGTAGCTCTCTAAACAGTGATTTTCCATAGGTTTCTATTGCTTTTTATATATAGCTAGTTATAAATAATGTAACATAACACTAACAAAAAAAAATCTGCATTTGTATAATTTAAAACAAATAACCTTTATTTACTTTATTTTATACTTTATATATAAAAAAATGTAGTGTTTTTTTTTATTTTTTTTAACTGAAGTAACCCTAAATATAACCATCAGCAGAGAGTATTCACCAAAACATAAATAGTTATGAACTGTCATAAGATTGTGTGTTTCTATTTTTATGTATTTTTTATTTTATTTTTTTACAAATAAGGACATTACAGTTGTCCAAAAACAGAAAGTTTTGTCAAGTTTATCTCACTTCTGGGCTAAAATCCCCAAAAGCACACACTCACACACATATATTTCTTCAGAAACTAAATGTCACTTTCTAATGTTTGCTGTTTGAATGTAACATTAATTCTCTTCATGTTTTGACAGTCTCTGTTGTGCGTCTTCCTTTGAATGAACACACTGCAGAGGTGAGTGATGATGATGATCGATAGGATGAGCTGCTAAAAACAAGAAGATTTGGAAGATAACATGAGTTCTTTTGCAGGACATGAACTGTAACAACCACAAGTATGAGGAAATCAACAAGCTGCAGGGCAAGAACAGAGACATCTCCACTGTCTACACTACAGCAGATAGACCAGATGATCCATCGATCTACTCAACAGCAGAATGTCCAGATGTTTCAACAATCTACTCAACAGCAGAATGTCCAGATGTTTCAACAATCTACTCAACAGCAAAAAGTCCAGATGATCCATCGATCTACTCAACAGCAAAAAGTCCAGATGTTTCAACCGTATGATGTTTTTACTGACTGTGTCTCGGAGCAGCTTCATGGACTGGAAGCTGATCCCACAATGCATCAGTGAAATAAATAAATGAACTACTGTAAAAAATAAATAAATAAATAAATAATACGACATCTTGCATAAGTAAGGGTTTACATGGCCCTATGAAATCCATTTCATTTTTCCCAAATTCAGTTTTAATTTTTCTGGATTCCATTTTTTTCCCCATTTAAAAATTTTCCAGACTCTATTTGAATGGTTAAATTAAATTGTATTAATCAAAAAGCATGCCTGATTAATTGAAATCATGAAACTTACAACATTAAACATCAATACATTAAAGGTTTAACAAAAACAAAAAAAGTAAGGCCCTATAAATGATTTATTTTTTCCTATTCAGTTTTATTTTTTACCAAATTCTGTTTTGCATTAATTTTCTGGATTCTATTGCAATGGTTTCATTAAATATTAATAATCTAAAGCATTTCAAATAATTTTATATAAAAATATATATTATTTCATTTAGTTCTCTTTTTTTCAGAAATACTGTGTTGTGTATTTACATTTTTTCTGCTAAATAAGTTTTCTGGTAAATATTCCTTTAAAAATAATGTTTTAATAGTAATTGTATTAGTAGTAGTAGTACTATCATTACATTAAGTAATATTTCTGTCACGGTTTCTTCAAGTTAAGCCAATCATTGGTTGCTGTGAAGACCTCTTTCTGTTTGTGTATGACATGACAATATTTTTCTCAAAAGAAACAGTAAAATGCTCATGAAGTGACTCTCAGAGCAGCTCTAGTGATTATGTTCATTTGTTCATGTACTCATATATTGAGGCGGTAGATGCTGAAAACAGTAAATTCAGTAAATTTGCCGTTTACAGTAAATTCCATTTTTATGACTGAAGTCTGCGAATTCCGTCCTCGTTTTCTGCATCGGGACCTAGATTTAAACGAGGAATCATGTCCTCATCTGCTTGACTGTGGAACAGACAGTCAGTCATTGGACTTTCTTAAAGACGTTCTTTAGATTTTGACAATTTATTGTAAAGTTAGTGAATCCATTCATTAACTGTTGTATTGTTTGCTGCACAGTGGGCCGTGACCCAAGTTGAATGTAATATTGTGCTCGTTTCTGATGTTATTTGTGTATTATTTGTTTATTAATGTGAAAGGCAGGCAGTGGCGTATCTTATGGACAAATGACCTCATATAAATATGAGTCTGCTTTAGCTATTATTAGCTCCTGATAAACAGATGGCGTGTTTCCTTATTTGTATGTATGTATTTTCAGGTAAATGTGGGTGATTACTGAATAAATGTAATGTACTGTAATATATTCTATTAAACGCTGATCATTTACTTAAACGTGAACTGAATGCTGAAGTGTGTTTTCTGCAGTTTCATCAGAACTGAGTTAATCTATGTATGGGAATGAGGAAATCAAGGGTTTTCTCTAAACACAGAAGACAGGAAGTAAAGTGAATTAGTGAGAAGTGTGTGTTTTTTTTCAAAGGTTGTGAGCGTAACAAAGAGGAAGTCCTGACGCATTACAGATTACAATCTCACTGGACACTCACAGTGTGAAAAACATGCTGCACAAACTCTTGATACGTCAACAGTTCTGTGCTATGTTTACTTCTGTACAGTTTGTTCTTATTTTGTTATTGCATTTTTTTTATTTTATTGTTTTGCATGACCTGATTTTTTTCTGTTTCTCTCTGTTCCAGTTTAACTTGTGACATACAGCGGCAGAAGACAGAGGAAGAGGAAGTCTGTATCTCATCACATTCATGACTCACACACTGCCAGGAACCACCTGAAGCACACACCGAGAACCTCAGACCCGTGTAGAGCTAAATCTGCTGATACCAGAGAAGATCATTGAATAAGAGAGAAGAATGAGGATCATCTGGACTTTCACTCTGCTGATGATTCCTGGTGAGAATCTGACAAAATGTTTGAAAGCATTTGAAATTTCAGCTCATTTAAGCATCATAATCAACTTACTACATTATTGTATTAAGATACTGGTTTGTTGTAGGTGTGTTGAGCTCCATCAGTGTGACAGGATATTCAGGAGGAGGAGTCAGCATCACATGCAAATATGATAGAAACTATAAGAAAAATGCTAAGTATTTTTGTAGAGGAGAGTGGTCCACATGCTCTGACCTCATCAAGATTAAAGAGAAAGATAAATGGGTTCATTCTGGAAGAGTCTCTCTGTATGACGACACAAGAACAGCAGTTTTCACTGTGACCATCAGAGATCTGAGTGAACGAGATTCTGACACGTACTACTGTGCTGTTGAGAGATCAGGACTAGATCCTTACACTGAAGTGAAGCTGAGTGTTAAAAATGGTGAGTAACCCAGATGCAATTAACCCATATTTTGAACATAACCATCACCAATGCTGTTATTTGTTGCAGTTTGGTGTACAAATTATATAAAATTATTTTTTGCTTTTTTAATTTAGCTTTTCTGAACCCATCTGCAGATATATTTGCATTTTAAGCATAGACATGTTGCATCTCAGATGTATGTATCTGGATTCAAGATTGTTTGATTCAAGATATTTGTACTGAAAAACAAGTACAGAAAAGGAAAATCACTTATTACAGTGAAACTGTTATCTTTTAGGAATTCTGCACACAACGCATCATGTTTAAGGGCAAATGCTGTCACTAAGAATGTCGGACATTTTCTGTTATGTGACTTGTTTTGGACTTTTATGTTGTAGTTCCTTCATTTCCTATTTCCTGTCCTAGTCTGTTTGTAGTTTCTTTGCTAATTAGTCCATTGATTGTTGTCAGCCTGATGAAGATATTCTGAGCCTGCGTCTCAATGTGCATACTATCCATCCTAAATTCTATGTGATATTAGTAATTATAAATACTATTTAGGGCAGATAGGGTGGATAGTATGCACATTGGGACGCAGGGATAGTCATGTCCTCTGTGATTAAGGTGAACTCAAAACAAGGGGTGACTGGATCCGAATGCAGAATAACATTTAAATGAAAATAAGGAAATGCAAAACCATAGGAGAGCCAGAACAAAGCAAATGAACCAGAATAAAAACACAAACAAATCACTACGACAGACAACCAAGACTTAACAAAGCACAGAGAAACAGAAGGACTATTTATAAAACGGATAATAAGAAAGCAGGAAACACCTGAAACTAGACTACAAACTGATCAGAGTACAAGACTAGGACATTAAATATTAAACTAAGAAACTAGAACTATAACACAGGAGTCCTAAACAAGTCATAGAGCGGAAATATATGATAAAGATGGTGATTAGTCAACAGGAAGTTCAGAACAATTGAATATACAATAAGAGCTCACATGTAATTCAGCTGGTGAAATTGATATCTAATCTAGATGATATGTATATACAGCACACATTCATGGCTAAATGTTTGCCTAAAGATGACAACAAGGAGCAAAAGCATGTTTTAAGGAGGTGGATAAGCGTGTTTGCTCTGTGACTGTTTTATTATAGAGACATATGCAAATGTTTATATAATCCTTGTACTGTATGATATTTATGGTTGTAGGTGTAGTATGATCATATTAGAGGCAGGATGTTTGCCTTTTCATTTTCACACGAGTCTCTGTATTTGAAAATAACTCTTTATTATATGTACATTATTTATTATATTGTATACTATTCAAATTAAGATTAATGAGCAAAATGTTAAGATTTACAAAAAGAAAACTTTGCTGGGTTTCAAAAGCTTTTAAAGCTTGAAAATGTAACACTGTTTGTCACTGCCAATGATTTTCTCTATTGTTTAGTGCAAAAACCACCACCCTCAGTATCATCACCATCACCGCCAACAACACCATCAGCAATCACAACTCCATCTATTTCACTATATTCCCAGACATGGACATCTGATTTGACATCGGATTCCCCGTCTGTCTCGAATGGTACTCTGGTGATCTGTTCATTCATCTTCACTCATTTACCTGCAGGTATCAGATATGATCAGTCTCTCGTTGTGTCTTCTCTCAGGTTCGTCTCTGATCATCGTTGTGTCTGTGGTTCTTCTTCTGTTCATCGTTGTACTCGTTTCATGTGTAGTGACTGTCTGCATGAAGCGTCAGGCTCGAGCTAAAGGTGGGGTTTAGTCTTGAAATCTCAAGGAACAAATTCCACGGCTTCCTTTGCATGGCATTTGTTATCCATTCATAAGTTTGTCAGAGTCATTTATTGATGAGAATCATGTTTACAGTTGTTTTCCAGTGAATGACATTGTTGAGTGAATGGAAAGATGTTGTTTCCCGCTGCTGGTCACAACTGGGCGATGCACTGTGATGTTCAGATCTGATATATTATTAAATGTGAATTATTATTATTGTTGTTATTATTACTATATGTAAAGTAGTATATTTGTTTTACAGGCTCTGATTCAGCCTCTAAAGTGCCTGAACCTGGAACAGAAAACAGTGAAGCGGTTTGTGAAATCAAGTTGTTTGATACGAATAAATGTTTGAATGAATGTCCTTCATCAAAATCTATAATTGATTTCTAATTTTCTTCTCAGGTTCCTCAAATGCTGTACATTTATGAGGAGATTAAAGACACCAGACCTCACCCTGACTGCAAAACTGCCCAATTACCCACAAACCCCTCTGGTTCTATTACCACAGTATATGCTACGCCACAATTACCCACAAACCCCTCTGATTCAACTAATACAGTCTATGCTACTCCACAATTACCCACAAACCCCTCTGATTCTACTAAAACAGTCTATGCTACTCCAGGATTACCCATAAACCCCTCTGATTCAACTAATACAATATATGATAATCCACAATTACCCACAAACCCCTCTGATTCCACTAAAACAGTCTATGCTACTCCACAATTACCCATAAACCCCTCTGATTCTACTAAAACAATCTATGCTACTCCATAATTACCCACAACCCCCTCTGATTCTACTAAAACAATCTATGATACTCCAGGATTACCCATAAACCCCTCTGATTCCTCTAACACTGTTTATGCTAGCGTTTAACAGTGCAGAAGTTCATGTGATCCAGTGATTGCAGTACATACATGATAGTGATTGACCTTTTCAGCTTGTTGTTGTACCTGCTGAAGTAATTTATGTAAATTTCTTAATATGCAATATGACAATTGTGTGTATTTGTATGTAACTATATGAACAACATAAAATATAATTGTTTTTATAACAATACAGTGTTATTATTTTAACATGAAATCACATCAGTAACTAATGTTCTTGTTCTTACAAACTCAGCAGCAGATCACGTCTGTCCACATAAACTGCTTCATGATTGGTTTGTGTTTCAGTTTCATACACAGCTCTTGAAGCTCAGTTTTTCAGCATTATAAAGATGTTTGTGAAGTGTAATTTCATGTTGATGAGAACAGGGCTCATCTGGACAGACTGTGAATGTGTCTGTGTTGAATCTGAGCCGCTGTCCGTGGTGCTGAACTCTAGAGGGAGCTCTCTCTTTATTGTAGAATAGATGTAGACAGTCAGTCATTGAACTTTCTTAAACTTGTTAACTTTTGTAGATTTATTGTAAAGTTCAGAGGACGTTTGCCGGTTTTGCAGCCGTATGTTATATTATACTGATGTTATCTGTGTATTGTTTGTTTATGTGAAATGCAGGCATATGGATTTACAGCTCTATATATTTTGCATAGTTGAACGGTTGTGTTCATGGCCAGGCAGCTGCTGTGTGCTGAACTGACGTACAGGACAAAGTGCTTTGACTATTAAGTGACAAGTAAACAGACTAATAAAAACTAATACAAACACATAAGAGCTTCACAGCTTTGTGTCTCATCTGTGTTTAACAGGATCCAGATTAAAATCATAATACACGCAAACCTGCAGTTTTTGGGCAAATGACTTCATGTGCAATTTTAAACACATTTTTATTTTATATGAAACTTATGTCGTGCTGTTTCACTTCTTCTTTAGTGGTTATTGGCTCCTGATACATTACTGGTGTGTTTCCTCATTTGTTTGTATTTGCTCATCAGGTAAATATGTTTGCTTAATCATAAATGTAACATAATATTTTATGTATTGTACTGTAATAATGTATTTAATTAAGTGATTTGCCAATATTTTCTTGATATTATCAATATTTTAAAGTGTGTGTTTTCTGTTTTCAGTCCTTTCTGCAGAACTGAATGTGGAAATCCAGGCTATTTGAATACAGGACAAGGGAAGTAAAGTGAAAGTGTGAGAAGTGTGTTGATTTACTTCTTCCTGTCACTAATGAACTTTTTTTTCATTTAAAGGCCGTGAGGGGAACAAAGGGGAACTCATGATGCATGGAGCACACAGGGAAAAAAATGCTGCAAATATGTCCGCAGTTCTGTATTCTGCTTTCTTCTGTACAGTTTGTTCTTTTTTGTTAATGCATTGTTTTTTTGTGATCTCTCTGTTTCAGTTGTACCAGTGACACAGCAGCAGAGAACAAAGGAGGAGGAAGTCTGTATTTCATCAAATTCATGACAGAAACACCATCTGAACACATCGAGAGCTTCAGAAGAACTGAATCTACTAACAACAGAGAAGATCACTGAATAAGAGAGAAGAATGAAGATCTTTATTTTCACTCTGCTTATGATTCCTGGTGAGAGTCTTTGAATGTTTGTCTCATTCAAGCCTCATAATTAACTTATTAAAGCATTTTTTTTTGGTTTGTTATAGGTACTTTGACCTCAATCAATGTGACAGGATATTCAGGGCATGAAGTCAACATCACATGCACATATGATAGCAAAGATCAAGCCAAAGAAAAGTATTTTTGTAAAAGTCTGGGGACAACATGCTCTGACCTCATCAAGACTGAAGATAAAGATAAATGGGTTGATTCTGGAAGATTCTCCCTGTTTTATTACAGAAAAGCAGCAGTTTTCACTGTGACCTTCAGAGATCTGAGAGAACAGGATTCTGGGATGTACCGGTGTGGAGTCCATAGAACTACAGAAAAAGATTACACTGAAGTGAATCTGAACGTTATATCAGGTAAGTAACCCAGATGCATTCAACCCATATTTTAAACATGACCTTCATCAATGCTGTTATTTGTGGTAATTTGGTTCATAAATTATATAATTAAACCTGTTATCCCTTTTGAATTAAGTTTATATTTTCTGACCCCGTTGACTGATGTTTGTTCTTATTTCATGCTTAAACACTGACTTAATTTTAAGATTTGCCATTTTGCATCTCAAGTAAATGTATCTTGATTTTAGACAATCAAGTCTTCTTTATTTATATAGCCTTCTATATAAAGGCCTTTCACACGGGACGCGGCGAGCGGTGGAATCGCCGCGCGGCTGCCGCTTTCTCTCGTGGTGGAAGCGTTTTGTGCAGTGGAGGCGGTGCTGGCGTCGCGATCTCGCGGACGTTACCATAGTTACAAACAACAAATCACATTTGTATTTCCTAAACTAAATAAATAAAACAATGTAAGTTTTGTGTTGGTGTTATTTGCTATTTATCATTTTATGGGAGCGTCTACTAGCGTTTTCATTAACAAACTCCGTGCACTCACACTGGATTTATTATTATTATTTTTATTTATATGTATATCTCTGAGATTTTGATGGACCACTCCGGGAATCCCAGTAGGATTTACAGCGATCTTCATCATGTTTTCAACACTCCGACAAGAGCTCAGTGGTTGTTAATAATCAGTTCTCTGATTGGTTGAAACCGACGCGGCTGCCGCTGCCGCTCACAAAAAGATAACATATTTTTATCTTTGGCAGGCGCCGTGCTCGTGGAAGCGGCAGGATTCTGGGTGCATGAGCACCGCTTGCGCTCCGCCTCCGCGCCGCCAGCAAAACCGCTCGCGGTTTGACGCTTTCCGCATGTCTCCCATTGAAAATGAACTAGACAGTCGCGACTGCCGCGTCCCGTGTGAAAGGGCCTTTAATACAGATGGTTTCAGACAGTAATGTCATTATTCAGTGTTGGTTCAGATTCAGTTCAGTCAAGGGAATTCATTATTTACATTTGCATTTAGTCAGCAGACGTTTTTATCCAAAGCGACTTACAAATGAGACAGTGGATGCAATCAAAATCAACAAAAGAGCAATTATGAAATTCCATTATGAAACAAGTTCAACTCCGCTATAAGCAGAAGACTGTCATGTTATTCAGCTCAAGTTCAAATGTGTATATAACAAAAGATACTGAGGAACAACACTTTTCACTGTTATTTTTAGCAGTTTGGTGCACACATCATGTTGAAGCATGAAAACTGCCTCTAAGATAGATGTTCTTAGTAAACAGTAAGTTCAGAGCAACTAAAGATAGAATGAGAGATCAAATGGCATTCAGTTGCCATAGTTAATATACAGGAAGCTTATGGCTAAATGTCACATGTAAGCCAGTGGTAAACATCCTTATTCAACTCTAAACATCTAAAGTGTGCCAACCTGAGACTATTTTTAGAGATACAATATAAATATGTAAATCATTATGTAAATAATGTTTGTATATTGTAGATGTAGACATATGCGATCTTGCATTAAAATTAATTAAAATGAGCAAACTTGGTCAAGATGGGATGAAAATAAACTTCATAATAATAATAATAATAATAATAATGTGATTTAACATGAAACACTCTGTTCCAAACAGTCACAACAACCGGCCCATCAAAAGATGCGAGTGAAGGTAGGCCTAATTAATTAATTTTTATTTGATTGATTGATTGATTGATTGATTGATTTAGCCAGACATGGTTATGAAAGAAGGCAAAGTGGTGTTTTCAGTAATACTGTATTTGTCAATGTTCAATGTTCTTTTCAAAGTAGTTTGAAAGAGTTGTAATGTTATGGACTACAAAGCACAATGTCTCTGTTAATAATATACACTGTAAAGACTTGCTGTAAAATTTACAGTGACTTACTGGCAATTTTGGTTGCCAGTAAGACTGTAAATTTACAAAAGTTTTGTAAATCAATAATTACAATTGTACTGTAAAAATACAGCAAACTATTGCATGCTGTAAAATTGTTGTGATGGTGTGTAAACATTTGGTTAACTTATTTAATTTGAGTCCACTGAGAAGGAATATTTCTTAATATAACCAAAATTGCCAGTAAGTCACTGTAAATTTTACAGCAATTTTTTACAGTGTATGCTATTAACATTGAATATTGTTAAGTTGTCAGTTTTATCTGTAGCTGAATTCTAAGCATTAAGTATTGCACAATTCATACACAAACATTGTTCAAAGTGCTGCATTAACACGAATGCAGATAATACAGTAACTAGTGTTATGTTACTACTATATGTGATGTACATATTTGTAATTTTGTTGTTTTTGATTACTGTATCAGTGAGTGAAATGTGTATCTTATTAAAAATAAGTGATACATAGGATGGGAAAGGGGCCTCCACACACTGTCTTTGCTCAGGGCCCAGGATTCTGTGCTACACACCTGATAGTTATCTAATATAAGTTACTCATTTTTAGGTAATATATACTTATATCTTTTTAGATTACTTTTTACCTAACTTGTTTTAAACTTGTTTTAAAATATTTTAATGCAACATATTAATATAAAAAAGAAAATATATTCCATTGTCATACAATACATACACATATATATATAGAAAACAACAATATTACAAATATGTATATCACGTATAACACCAGTGTTTAGTAACTTATTTACACAACATTTACATGATCATTCTATATTGTGAATATAGTCCAAGCTAAATGGATGAGACACAGTAGGGTTTTTAGAAAGGACATTTAAAAAAAATAAATAATAAATAGGAGAATCAATAAATTTGGAACAATTTACTGCCAATTTATGAATACTGTAATCATGTAATCCATAAAAAAACTTTAAAATGAATAAGAGCATTTTAAAATGTAATCTAACCATTATAAGTACTCAATTTTTGGAATCTGATTATATAATTACATTACATTACATTACATTACCAGATTACATGCAATCATTTCCAGCACTGTTTATACAATACAGACAGTTTCAAAGCAGCTTCATGGTGATGAGCAGGTAAATAAAATTATTAATTTAGCAAAATAATACACTTTGTAGTTTGTCTACATGTTGCAACCAATGCATTTCTTAATAGTGCAAAACCTTTTTCACAAACATTGTCATCATCATCATCAACAATCAGAAACATCATTTCTTGGACAACATTTTTATTCAGTAAACTCAGTTTAGGACTTGTTTTGTAAGATTTTTTACCAGAAAATGTTTTAGAATTTTTATCAGATCTAAATGTAAAAAAAAAAAGCTTTCATAATCTTAACTGCTGTATTTTTATTTATTTTTAATTTTTAAAACGACAAATGACATGAGAGCACATGGCCCACAGAAAACTAAGACAAAAGCCATGTGCTCACACAAAACAAAAACACAAGCACATGGCCAGCAAAACAAATCACCAGCCATGTGCAAAACAGGACACGAACATGCAGCTAAAGAGAACACTCATAAGCCGCGTGTTCACACAAGACATGACGACATGAAAGCACGCAGCCAATGAAAAACACGAGCTGCGTGCCACACAGCACAAGACATAACATGAATGCACGCAGCCGATAAAAACACGAACTGCGTGCAACACCACACACACACACACACAGAACACACGTGGACAAGAGAGCGCGCGGCCGAGTGAACTCGACTCGCATGCTCACACAATGAGACAGAACATGGAGCACGAGTGTCCGAACCCAGACACGAAACTGAAACTCAAGACATGAGTGCCGGGATCCGAACACCACGCTCCAACACAAAACAAGGCACGCAGACAAGAGAGCGCGCGGCTCAAGTGCACTCACATAAAAACAGGACATGAAGGGAGTGTCAGGGCTCTGTCACAAAACCATGAATAACACTAGACTGAAGTGACAGAACCCTGACACTACACTACTACCACTCGTCAATCAGTTCACCTATTTCTCTAAATTACCAGCATTCTGATGTTACATCACCTTTAACGTCTATTATGACTGTATTTTGAGGATTGACTGATTTTTGAAAATTGACCTCCAGACATTGTAATCTGGACAGTGTCACTGAGTTGCACTGATGTTTTGATCTCGTGTTTTCTCAGGTTCGTCTCTGACCATCGGTCTGTCTGTGGCTGTGGTTTTGATCATCGTTGGACTCGTATCATTCACAGTGATACACCGCATGAGGCGTAAGACTCATGGTCAAAATTATTTCCTTTTTTGTGTTGAACTAATTTGACAGTTTTCTTTGCATGTAATTTGTTACCCTTTTACAGGTTCGTCATAGCAATTTATTTATCAGAATAGTGCAAGTAAATTGCATGGTTGTCTGAGAAATAATAAGTGGATGGAAAGTTTCTCCCAAACAAAGTAAAACAAATAAAATTCAAACATAATTACAAAATAAATGTTAAAAATCTAAAATGTTGAGCATGAATGTGAAAGATTATTCTGTTTAATGTAGTATAATATTTGTTTTACAGGCCCTAATTCAGCCTCTAAAATGCCCAAACCTGGAACAGAAAACAGTGAAGCGGTTTGTCAAATCAGTGTGTTTGATAATAATGTGTTTGTATGAATATGAACATAATCCTGCTGTGACGTCTGGGAACCTCGAGAGATGTGAATAATTTCTCATTCTCTTCACAGGTTCATCAAACGGGCTTCATTTACGAGGAAATTGCAGACACCAGACCTCACACTGATCCAGATACAGGAACTAAAACAGTCTATGCTACTCCACAATTACCCACAAACCCCTCTGATTCTATTAAAACAGTCTATGCTACTCAACAATTACCCACAAACCCCTCTGATTCTATTAAAACAGTCTTTGCTACTCCACAATTACCCACAAACCCCTCTGATTCTATTAAAACAGTCTATGCTACTCCACAATTACCCACAAACCCCTCTGATTCTATTAAAACAGTCTTTGCTACTCCACAATTACCCACAAACCCCTCTGATTCTATTAAAACAGTCTATGCTACTCCACAATTACCCACAAACCCCTCTGATTAGCTGCTCCATCATCATCATTTACTGAGGGTCTGAATGACACAGATGGTCCTGATGATGTTCCTTCAAAAGTTATCTGTAATCACATTAATGTCTATCATTACATGCAGTTATGAGCCAGTGAATACATGTTAGTTATTGACTGTTTCAGTTTGTTATTTGCTCAGTAAACACAACCATTGCACCTGCTGATGATTTATGTAATGTTTTCATTATTATCAAAATTGTATGTTTAATCATGTGTTTTATGTGTTTCTTTGCATATAACTATGAACAAAATAAAAGATGATTGTTCTTTATAACAATACATTGTTATTATTTTAACATGAAATCAGTAACTAATGTTCTTGTTCTTACAAACTCAGCAGCAGATAACGTCTGTCCACATAAACTGCTTCATGATTTGTTCATTTGTTTCAGTTTCATAAACAGCTCCTGAAGGTCAGTTATTCTGCATTATAATGTTTAATGTAATGTAATGTAATCAGCTGGGCAGATTGTGTTTGTGTTGAATCTGAGCTGCTGTCCGTGGTGCTGAACATCATCTGAACACTAGAGGGAGCCGCTGGACTCTCAATCCTCAACACTTTAATTTCTCCTTTATTTCTTTCACTTTCGTTTCAATCTGATGTGTTTGATATGTGTCTCCTGATGTCTCTGTGGACAGCAGATTCACTGAAGGAGTAAAAGGGTAATTTAAACAAAAAATATGGTGTAAAACTCAACAGGTGGTGAGTTTTATGATATGATTCACCTATATGATGTTTCATAACCAAAGAGCAAATTTTATTCAACCTGATATATGTATTTGATGTGTAAAGTAAGTCTTAAATTTGTCTAGATTTTATTATTATGTCTGGACAATTATCAAAAGTGAAATCTTTACCATATTAATATTTGCCATATTTATCAATCAGAAACATACACTCATGTAGTTACCACAGAACTTCTGCTGTTTGCATGTGTGTCCCTCAGATGGCACTGTCCAGAGTCTCACTTTCACTTCCTTGTTTATATTATCTTTAATCTCTCTCTCTCTCCCTCTCTCCCTCTCTCCCTCTCTCTCTCTCTCGTGCGCATGTGCTGGGTGAGTGGATGTAGTGTTGAGCGAGAGCGTGTGGCTGCTGTGTGAGGTACGAGTGGTCGTTACTTCTCTATCTTTGTTTTTTGTTGTTTATTCTTTTGTTTAGTTTGTTGAGTTTTTTTGTTTAACGTTGGTTTTGTTTTTTTAAATAGAGGAGTGTTGTTTTTTAGCCGGGGCGTCTGCTCACACGTGTTTGGAGCATGGCTGCCCCAGGCAGCGGGAGTTTTAATTCATTGACAAGGCGTCATGGTGTGAAAATAGAATCAATCGCCAGTGTAGAAGATTGTGGATTAGCTGTGGGGGAAGAGATTGGACATGATAATGTCTTGTCAGTGTCCCGTATGAATGGCGCTGTTGTTGTTTTTGCGAAAACAGTTGATTTAGCAAATCAGTTAGTGCAGAACGGTGTTGTAATTAAAGGTATTTTTACACCAGTGCTTCCTTTGTCCACACCTTCCAAAAAAGTGATATTGTCAAATGTGCCGCCCTTTATTCCTAATGAAGTGTTGGTCAATTTGCTTGCGCGTCATGGTAAAATAGTTTCACCTATAAAGATGATCCCGATTGGTACTAAATCACCTCTCCTGAAGCATGTTGTGTCTTTTAGGCGCTATGTTTATATGATCTTGCAGGAGCACCTCGATGAGCTGGATTTGTCTCTGAATTTTCGACATAAGGATTTCAACTATGTTATCTTTGTTACAACAAACAATATAAAGTGCTTTAATTGCGGTGGAATGGGGCACTTGATTCGTGCATGCCCTAATAGGGTGGATAAGTTGAATGAGGTGCCTTTACCGGCTGTGAATGATGAGAATAGTGTAAACGCTGAAGAAAATCAGAATGCTGCTGTACCAATTACTGATGGTGAGGTACCTGGGCCAAGTTCAGTGCAGACAGTGACTGCTTTGGTCGGGAAAACAGCGGAGATAGAGCCGGTAGATCGATCTGTGGAAGAGGACATGATTGTCACTGTGGCTGAAGTGAATGAGGCGGAGAACAGATCAGATATTGCAGACGTTGTGGGTGAGTGTTCTGTTCATCGTGAAAGTGTGATGTTATCCGAGTTGGATGACTGTACTTTTAAAACGCCACAGAAGCAAAGGCTAGAGCAACATCCTTCGGATGAGAAAGCAAAGAAAGGATTTAATCCTGATGTAAGTCAAACCGACACGGAAAGTGAAAGTGATTTCTCAGAATGTAGCGCAGCGTGCAATTTGTCGCAAAGTAGATCCTCCAGTAGGAGTTATAGTGCAGATGATATTAAATCCTTTCTAAAGGAAACCAGGAATGTGAGAAAAGTTCGCATTGAGCAATATTTTCCGGATACGATACAATTTATTGATAAAGTGAGAATGTATAGGAATGAAGGGTGTTTTAGCAATCAAGAAGTGTATCGTCTTAAGAAAATACTTGCTAAACTCAATACGCAGTCGGAATCCAATGTTAGTAATGAAAAATAATCAGCATGTTTATGTGAATTTTTGTTTGTCGAGCCTAATTTGCTTTTGGTTCTCTTTTATTATGGGAGGAATAAGTATTGCTTCTCTTAACATAAATGGGGCCAGAGAAGGAAAAAAGCGCTTTCAACTTTTTGAAATGGTTAAACAGAAAAAAGTTGATGTTTTATTTGTGCAGGAGACTCATAGCGATGAGTTGAATGCGTGTGATTGGGCCAGAGAGTTTGATGGAATGTCCATATTAAGTCATCTGAGTTCCACTAGTGGAGGTGTTGCAATTTTATTTTCTAAAGGTTTTATTCCCTGTTCATATCAAGTGGAAGAGATCATAAAAGGCAGACTTTTAAAGATTAGAGCCCAATTTGAGAATTGTTTTTTTGTTTTTATCTCTGTTTATGTTCCTACTCGAGCAGTTGAAAGGATGTGCTTTTTAGATACTTTGAGTAATGTCTTAGTGAATTGTAGTACAGAAGATGTTTTGATTTTAGGTGGGGATTTTAATTGTACTGAACAGTTATTAGATAGGAATCATGTGGAACCCCATATGCCATCACGTAGGAGACTTGTACAGCTAATGAGTTCTAATGAAATTGTTGACATATGGAGCAATTTTAATCATTTACAGAGACAATATACTTGGGCACATGCTCACGAAAATGTACTATCCCTAGCTAGGTTAGATAGGTTTTATGGATACAGACATCAATTTAATTTATTTAAAGAGTGTTCCATTGTTCCTGTTGGTTTTTCCGATCATAGTTTAGTCAAGTGTTCTGTAACTATGGGTTTTTTGAAGCCAAAGAGTGCTTATTGGCACTTGAATACTAATTTGTTATGTGATCGGTTATTTCAAGATTCTTTTAAGGAGTTTTGGGTTGGTTTTAGATCTAGAAAATCATCCTTTCAGTCTTTACAACAGTGGTGGGACTTTGCAAAGACACAAATTAGACAACTGTGTCAGCAGCACACTTTTAATGTGACAAGGGATACACTGTAAAAAAAATCCGTTAAATTTACGGTAATATACCGGCAGCTGTGGTTGCCAGAACTTTACCGTGAAAAATACGGTAGCAACATATTAGGATTTACAAAACTTTTTAAATTTACAGTGAAAAACCGTATTTCATTAACTGATACAATGATATACAAACCTTTCAGTTAACTCATTTTATTTGCAGAAACCGACTGCACTTAAATTGTCCAACTGCCATTTGTTTATAAACTAATATTTACGATGTTTAATTAATGTGAGCATAAGGATATTGAGAACTATTGAGAACCTATTGATTTATGCAAAGTCATTAAAAACATCAATTCAATTCAAATCTCTTGCAGATAACAGCAGCACACACACGTGTGATTGAACTACAGAGCTACTGCCTTTAAATAAAGCAACATGCAGCATAACATCAGTGTTTCTCTGTCCGTCCTTAACTTAAACACAGGCTCTACTCTCCAGCACAATGGTGACCCACAAAAAACAACAGGAAGTTGACTGTTAGGTTTTACAGTATTTTGCGGTTTATTTTCTTGATTTTACGGTGAAATACCGGCAGCTGTGGTTGCCAGTAATCTACTGTTTTTTAAATTTACGGTATATTTCTATTAAAATTACGTTTCACAGTGTGTTTTTTTCATCTCACACATTTAACCCCTTTAATCCCACAGCAAAATCCTCAGTTTTAAAGAGCACTTATATGTGTCCACACTACAGAGTTTTGAAGTTAATGAGATAATGAACTGACTAATTAAATGAGGATTGAGCTTTTGTGATGAACACCTGCTGGTAACAAGTAGAATCACCAAAGGAAAGAGAAACAAAAGCAGAGAACCAAAACTTACAGACAAAGCTAAAGATGAAATCAACTGAAATAAAACACATTCAATCTCTCAAGATCTCAGCAGAGGGTGGTGAAACAACTCCACAAACAGCATCACCAGCTTCTTATTACTAACCAGTTTGACTTCATTTCTGTCATATGTGTACAAAAGCTCTTATTGAGATTTTAGGTGTTGTACTTTCATTTGAAGTCACCATATTGGCGATCAGTGGTTGCTTTAGTTGGGCTCTTGAACCTGGACGTTTTAAAATTATGTTTTTGGTTGCTTTGATTAGCTGTTATTTAAACACAGTTTTTTAAAGCAAGAAAAGCCAAAAAAAATTGTGATGAGAAAAGTGATGTTTGTGATGTCAAAACCATCATGATCCAGTCTGATTCAATGATCTTACCCAATGTTTAATCTCTTATTAAAGATGTGATATATTAATAGACTTAAATTGCACCGCTGACACTAACGTTATCAAATGTTGTTAAACAGTTCTAAGCACAATATGCACAAATAAATGTATTGAACTATGGCAGAACTTAAACACACACAGACATCAACAATCAGCATATGAATCTCAAAATTGGTGACAATCAAAAATTATGAAAAAAAAATTAAAAATCGGTTCTACTCTGAACATCACAAAACAGTCTACTGAAAAGTCACAACCAAAACAACACCAAAACAAAAGCAAATAAAGAAAATAGTAAGAACATTCAGCTGCATAATTTATTCATGCTGCAATGCATGCTGGGAGTTTTGTACTGGCACCCAGCATGCTTTGAGGCATGAATTTTTTTTTTTTAATAATTAATAGTCACCATTGTTGAGGTTCATGTGCTGATTATTGATGTCTGTGTGTGTTTAAATGCTGCCGTAACTCTAAAGCTTTTGTGTATAAAATACTTTTAAATTCATTAATAGTTTTTCAACTTATCTTGTAGAGAAATATTATTACCATAAACAAAATGAAATTAATTACAAATCACCCATATCTTTTGACACTAATTAAGATCAGTGAATCATCAACAGTTAACCAAATCTATTTAACTGTTGTGTCTTAGTTTTTCTTGTCATATCAAATGTGTGTTACACAGTTACAACAACCAGAGAAAAACTAATGTTAGAGATTCAAGGGTCAAGAACATAACTAAAGCAAACACTGATCACCAAAATGGTGAGGTCAATCAAAACATTTGAAATAAAATATAAACCTCTGTTAATTCGTAGATATATGACAGAAATGAAGTCAAACTGGTTAGTAATAAGTGGAGCTGGTAATGCAGTTTGTTGAGTTGTTTAATCCTCCTCTACTGTTTTATTTCAGTTGATTTCATTTAAGGCTGGCTGTATGTCAGTTGTAGTTTTGTTTCTTGTTCTTTCCTTCAGTGATTGTGTTTGTTAACAGCAGGTGTTCATCAGTGCCTGAATTCACTTGTTTGTTCTCAATCACTCTGTCTAGTGGACTATATAGTCAACTAATGTGGGGACTAGTGAATGAGGGTGTAGTGAGGGTGTAGGGTGTGGTTTCAGACACAGTCTATGAGTGTCGACTCTGAGGCTACTTTCTCGAAAACAAAGGTTAGATCTATTACAGTTATTCACTGTATATAGTAAGAAAACTTACTGTTAATCATTTAACAGGTTTTTACTGTGGCATTTTTACAGTCTTTTACCGTTAAAATCACGATCATTTTTTACAGTGTAGGAAAAATACAATTGAATTATTAGAAAAAGAACTAAAGGAGATGCAGGAATGTAGAGATACCTCAGGAGATTTTATAAAAAGTGTTCAAGAGAAAAAAAAATCTTTAAATAATTTATTGGATTTGGCTGCACAAGGAGCTTTGGTCAGATCAAGGTTTCAAAATATTGAATTGATGGATGCACCTTCAAAATTCTTTTTTAATTTGGAAAAAAAGAATGGGCAAAAGAGGTTTATACACAACTTGCGCTCTGAGACTGGGGAGTTGTTGTCGGACCCTTTTGAAATAAGAAACAGGGCAGTTGGTTTTTATCAAACACTATATGAGAGTGAGTTATTTCTAGATGAGTCAGATGTGAGTGTTTTTTTTTTGAAAATTTGCCTCAAGTACCTCAAGAACTTAATTCTGTATTGAGTAATGCTGTTACTTTAGAAGAATTACAAAAGGCACTTCAAAATATGGAATCTAATAAAGTGCCTGGTATTGATGGCCTTCCAATTTAATTTTATAAGACATTTTGGGCAGAAGTGAGCTTGGATTTGTTACAAGTACTCAATGAAAGTTTGGTGAATGGACAGTTACCTTTAAGCTGCAGAAGAGCAGTTCTTACATTATTGCCCAAGAAAGGTGATTTAAATGATATAAAAAATTGGAGGCCTGTCAGTTTGCTGTGTACTGATTATAAGTTACTTTCCAAGGTCCTGGCTAACAGGTTGAGTGAAGTCCTTGGTCATATTATTCACTCTGACCAAACTTACTGTGTTCCAGGAAGGCGAATATGTGATAATATCTCTTTCATCAGAGATATTTTAGATATTGGTCAATATTTTAAGTTGAATTTTGGCCTAGTGTCTATTGATCAAGAAAAAGCTTTCGACAGGGTGGAGCACACATATTTGTGGAACACATTAACAGCCTTTGGCTTTAATAATGATTTTGTGTCCATGCTAAAAGTTTTGTATAATGAAGTTGAAAGTGTTTTAAAAATGAATGGGGATTTATGTGCCCCTTTTAAGGTCTTCAGAGGTATCAGGCAAGGCTGCGCCTTATCTGGCATGTTGTACACTTTGGCCATAGAGCCCCTCTTAATGAGAATAAGAGCAAAACTATGTGGACTATCTATTCCGAATTGTATAAATGTATTTAAACTGTCTGCTTATGCTGATGATGTTGCCGTTTTAATTAATAGGCAAAGAGATGTGAATATGTTGTTGGAAATTTTGAATGATTTTAAAGAGATATCTGCCACAAAAGTAAATTGGTCTAAGAGTGAAGCAGTACTGGTTGGAAACTGGCTCAATGTAGAGCCAAAGCTCCCAGAAGTGCTATCTTGGACTAAAGAAGGTTTTAAGTATTTGGGAGTTTTCTTGGGGAATGAAATGTTTATGCAGAAAAATTTTGAAGAAATTATTGAAAAGGTCAAAGGTCGTCTTGGTAAATGGAAGTTTCTACTCCCTAAAATGTCATATAAGGGACGAGTATTGATCATCAACAACTTAATTGCATCTGCTCTTTGGCATCGATTAATTTGTGTGGACCCTTCACGAGATCTACTGCCAAGACTACAATCAATTCTAATAGACTTCTTTTGGGACAAGATGCATTGGGTACCCAAATCTGTTTTGTACCTTCCCAAAGAGGAAGGAGGACATGGTTTGATGCATGTGCAGAGCAGAATAGCGGCCTTCAGGATTCAATTCATTCAAAGGCTGCTGAATGGTCCAGTAGACTCAAGTTGGAAGTTTACTGCTTGTGCCATTCTGCGAGGATTCGGAGGTTTGGACTTTGAGAGATCTTTATTCTGGTTGAATCCGAAAAAAATGGACTTGTCTAAACTACCCATTTTTTATCGGAATTTATTCAAGGTTTGGTCTCTGTTTAAAGTGCAGAGATATGATACTATAATTTCTCTATATTGGTTGCTCCAGGAACCTCTGATTTATGGATCACGCATGGATTTATCAAATGAGGGGATTTTCCCTACTGTCAGTGAGATACTTCTCAATGCTGGAGTTTTAACATTTGAAAATTTGTTTAAACTGGCTGGGTTGGCCTTTGAGAATGTTGATGCTGTCGCCAGTTGTCTGGGGGTAAAGTCAAAACGTACAATGGCCAAATTGCTGGAAAAGTGGAAGTCAGCTCTTATACCTGAAGAAGTTAAATTGTTGGGTGAATATACTGAAGGTTTAATTGCCCCAAATTGTAACGATTATTTTCCTGATTTGTACTTGTTAACTGATTTCAAAGAGTGTGAAGGTGTGTTTTTACAAAACAGTATCTTGTTTTTAATGGGATCTAAGTCTGCATCTGGGAAAACTGTTTATAAGAGTTGTGTGAAGACATTTAATAAGATTTTTTTACATAATAGAGTTGATACTCCTTGGCGCGCTGTTCTCCATTTAGGAGAGAATGTTAGACCAGAATGGAGAGCTCTGTACAAATCACCTTTGTCAAAGAAAGTAGGAGACCTACAATGGAGAATCCTTCATGGCGCTATAGCTGTGAATTCTCTTGTCTCAATTATAAACCCAGGGAGTAGTGATGAATGTCCTTTTTGTTTCCAGAGGGAGACTGTATTTCATACCTTTTTGTATTGCAGTAGACTTGAGTCACTTTTTCAAGTTTTAACTGGTTTATTTAATCGGTTTGATGAGACTTTTTCACTGGAAGTGTTCATTTGTGGTTTTAAATATATTCGTAAACACAGATTCTGTTGCCAGTTGTTGAATTTTCTCTTAGGTCAGGCAAAAATGGCAATTTATGATACCAGGAAAATAAAGATTGAACAAAATTTAAGTAGTAATTTACAAAGTGTGTTTTTTAACCTTGTGAAATCTAGAATTTTGATTGACTTCCGGTATTATAAGGCTATGGGAGATCTTATGCTTTTTGAAACGATTTGGTGTTATAAAAGGGCTCTGTGTGAAGTTATTGACGAGGATTTAGAGTTTGCAATTGTTTGATTTTTGTGTATTGTTAATTTGTGTTTTTTTAGTTTTTTGTGTTTTTTGAGTTTTGTGTAATGTAGGGGTTGATTATGTAATGTGTTTGATAATTGTAATAAAGATGTGTTGAAATTCAATTCTCTCTCTCTCTCTCTCCCTCTCTCTCTCTCTCTCTCTCTCTCTCTCTCTCTCAATTTCAATTTAAGTGTGCTTTATTGGCATGACAAAAACTATACATTTGTATTGCCAAAGCAATTGCAGCTGGGCTGCTCACAAATAGTGCATATATGTATTAACAGAAAGAAAAAGAATAATAATTGTAATAATAATAATATATAAAAGTATTAAGCAAGTAGTGCAAAATGAATTACTAATGTATGCAAGTATATAAACTAGAAAAAAATAAAAATAAGGGATTAGATTTACAGAAGCAAAATGTACATCTAAGTAATATAACAGAGTAATATGGTTTAATATAATCTAGATGTGCTGGGAACATCAGCTCAGGGCAGGTGGAGTGTCCTCTCTTCTGTGGTGACAGAGAGACACATATTGAGCAGCAAACACACAGCAGGTCTTGTGTTCTCCGAGCAGATACGCTAGTTTCTCCTGGTCTGGAAGAGTTTTAAATGTGGGATGGATCTGCTGTATTTTGTTGTAGAACACTGTCCGTATATCTGTGTATTTGGAGCATTCTGTTAGGAAGTGCAGTTCTGTTTCCATCTGATTCAGATCACAGTGTGAACACAATCTCTGCTCGGGGGCAGCCATGTTTGTCTGTGTCTGCCCGTCTCTATCATCAGCTTGTGTCCGCTGAGTCTGTATCTGGTCAACGTGCTTCTCAGTTTCTTATCTGACACTGTTTACAGATACTCTGCCATACTGTACTCTCTCTTTAGGGACAGATAGCATTGCATTTTACTCTGTTGTTGAGTTTGGGTTTGCCAATGAGTGATGTAACTCTGTTTGATTTGTGCAGTGATCTGATTGGTTCTGATGTTGTGAGTCAGAGCATCAGTAGATGTAAGTGAAGCATCAGGACTGAAGCTCTGGATCAGATGGAGGAAGGGCTTGCTTTCTTTGCTCATCTCTTGGTATTGCAGGGCTTTATAATGGTATGATTGGGGGTCACTGAGCTTCAGATGTTTCCAGAATTTAATAGCCCTTTTTTGTATCTTTATGATTAGAGGATATTTGCCTAATTCTGCCCTGCATGCGTTATTTGTTGTGTGCCGGTGCACGTGTAGTATATTTTTACAGAGTTCTGCAAGCAGGGTCTCAATCGGGTGTTTTTCCCATTTAGTGAGATCTTGACTTGGGTTTGTCAGCGGACCCCACACCTCACTGCCATATAGTGCAATGGGCTCAATTACTGATTCTAATATTTTCAGCCAAATTCTAATAGGGATTTCTATAGGACATTGCCATTTTATGGCGTAGAAGGCCCTGCGTGCTTTATCTCTCAGTTCATTCACAGCGTGATTAAAGTTTCCAGTGGATATGATTTTCAAACCCAGGTAGTTGTAGTGTGATGTGTGTGCTATCTGGTTCGTGCCTAATGAAAATGTGTGTTGTGTTCCTTGGGATCTGGATCTCTTCTGAAAGATCATATTGTTGGTTTTCTTCAGGTTGACTGTCAGGGCCCAGGTTTGGCAGTATTGCTCCAGCAGGTCCAGGTTCTGCTGTAGACCATGTTGAGTGGGAGACAGCAGAACCAGATCATCTGCATACAGCAGGCATTTGATCTCTGAGTCGTGTAGAGTGAGGCCAGGAGCTGCAGATCGCTCCAGACTGAGCGCCAGTTCATTTATATAGATGTTAAATAATGTTGGGCTTAAGCAGCAGCCCTGTCTCACTCCACGCTCCTGGGAAAGATACCTTGTACGTTTGGTGTTGATTTTTACGCCACATTTACTTTCAGTGTACATTGATTTGATGAGGTCATAGGTTTTACCTCCTATTCCACTTTCAATAAGTTTGTAGAATAGTCCTTGGTGCCAAATTGAGTCAAAAGCTTTTTTAAAGTCAATAAAGCATGCATATATTTTACCTTTATCTTTGTTAACGTGTTTTTCAATTAGAGTATGTAGTGTATAGATGTGATCAGATGTACGGTAATTTGGTAAGAATCCGATTTGACTTCTGCTCAGTACATTGTGTGTGGTGATGAAGTCTAATAGTCGAGTGTTTATTATGCTACAGAATAACTTTCCCAGGTTGCTGCTCACACAGATGCCTCTGTAGTTGTTAGGATCAAATTTATCTCTGTTTTTAAAGATTGGTGTTATCAAGCCTTGATTCCAGATGTCGGGGAAGTAACCTACACTCAGGATCACATTGAATAGTTTTAGAACGGCTAATTGGAGCTTGCTGCTTGTGTGTTTTATCATTTCATTTAATATCCCATCAGGTCCTGATGCTTTTTTGAGTTGGAGGTTTTTGATTTTTTCTGTAAGTTCTTTATCAGTTATTGGGAAATCTAATGGGTTTTGGTTATCTTTGATTGTTAATTCTAGCTTTTCTAATAGGTTGATTGTTTGGTTTTGCTTACAGTTTGTGTCTGTTTGTACTTTATTAAACAATGTTTGGAAATGACTTTCCCATATTTCTCCATTTTGTATTGGCAATTCTTCATGATCAGTTTTTTTCAGATTGTTCCAATTATCCCAAAATTGGTTTGTGTTCACTGACTTCTCGATTATTGTCAGTTGTTTTTGGGTGTATTGTGCTTTTTTGGTTCTGAGTGTGTGTTTGTATTGTTTTAGTGTTTCGCAGTAAAGATGGCGGATCTCTGCATTATTTGGATCGTTATGTTTCTGATTTGACAATGTTCTCAGCTTTTTGCGAATAGTTTGACAGTTCTGATCAAACCAATTTTTGTCATTTTTGAGTATTTGATTTTTTCATTTTTTTGTTTTCAATTTGGATTGTTTTGCTGATTTTTCAAATTTGTAATTTATATCTTTGACAACCAGATTGACCCCTTCATTAGTGTGAGCATAGGTGTTATTTAGGAAGTTATCTATCAGCGCTTGTATTTTTTGGCTGCTAAGTGCTTTCTGATATTCTTCAGCACTGTTTTCAGCCCATCTGTATGGGTTTCTGATGTTGTACAGCTTACTGGGCTTTGTGTTAATGTTATTTTCAGTCTTTTTGAGATACGCAGTGATTTGACTGTGATCAGACAGAGGGGTCAGTTCTCTAACAGTGAATGATCTGAGAGATGAAGGATCTATGTCTGTTATCATATAATCAACTGTGCTATTCCCAAGAGGTGAGCAAAATGTGAATCTCCCTAAAGTGTCCCCTCGTAACCTACCGTTGATGATATACAGACCCAGGCTTCGACAGAGCTGCAGGAGGTATTTCCCATTCTTGTTTACTGTATGATCATGGTTATTTCTGTGGATACGGGAGAATGTGTTATTAATAACAGTCAGTTTGTTGTTGATGTATTTGCTCCCTTGTGTGTCGGTGAAGTCCGGCTGTAGTCCTGTTCTTGCGTTCAGGTCCCCGCAGATGAGCACGTTTCCCTGGGCCTGGAAGTGGCTCGTCTCTTCCTCTAATGTGGAGAACGTGTCTTCGCTGTAGTAGGGAGACTCTGATGGCGGGATGTATATAGCACACAGGAATATATCTTTTCTGGATGAGAGCAGTTCCTTGTGGATTTTAAGGCAGGTGTAGTATTTGCCTTGCTTTACTGTGTTGATGTGGTTGTGGAATTTTGATTTGTACCAGATTATTACTCCTCCTGAGTCTCTTCCCTGTCGGACTGTGTTGAGTTTTTGTGATGGTAGGATGATTTCTCTGGTGGGCAGTGAGTGATTGCGTCTGCCCTGCTCCATGTCTCCTGTAGAATTATAATGTCCATCTCCTTGATGCTCTTCTGGAACTCTGTGTTTAAACTCTCTAGCCCAAATGCTGTTGAATTCAAGCCTTGAATATTCCACATTGATATTGAGAGAGTCATTTCAAGAGTTCAAGGAATAGAGTTCTTGTTTTAAAAAAAAACAAGAACTCTAAACTCTCTCTCTCTCTATCCCTCCCTCTCTCTCTCTCGCTCTCTCTCTCGCTCTCTCTCTATCCCTCCCTCTCTATCTCTATCGCTCTCTCTCTCTCTCTATCTCCCTCTCTCTCTCTCTCTCTCTCTCTCTCTCTCTCTCTTAGAGGAAGTGGGTGTTTCTTTCACATTCATCAGTTCATGTTAAACATGTAACCAGGAAAGAAACACTCAGAACTCATCTGAACACATCGAGAGCTTCAGAAAAACTGAATCTAACAACAGAGAAGATCACTGAATAAGAGTGAAGAATGAAGATCATCTGGACTTTCACTCTGCTGATGATTCCTGGTGAGAAACTAACAATCTACCAATCACATTAATCAGGGAACAGCACTGAAAACAGCACAGATTTACGACAGGAATAGAGCCTTTAACTTAAGTGCATGTTGTCTAAGAAATGTAAAAGTTTATCTCTATTCAGTATCATGAATATATTATTGTTGTATTAAGATACTGGTTTGTTGTAGGTGTGTTGAGCTCCATCAGTGTGAAAGGATATTCAGGAGGAGGAGTCAACATTACATGCAGATATAATAGAAAATATACAGACAATGAGAAGTATTTTTGTAGAGGACAGAATCCAGCATGCTCTGACCTCATCAGGACTAAAGAGAAAGATAAATGGGTTGATTCTGGAAGATTCTCTCTGTATGACGACACAAGAGCAGCAGTTTTCACTGTGACCATCAGAGATCTGAGTGAACTGGATTCTGGGACGTACCAGTGTGGAGTTGATATCCATCTCAGTAAAGATTCCTACACTGAAGTGAATCTGAATGTTATAACAGGTGAGTAACTGAGACCCTCAAACCCATGATGATCATCAACATCAGCACACTCAACACTGACTGTTATTACTGCGGCTCATAGGGTACAGTTAATCCTCTAAAAAAACATCAGAAAATTAATAACCAGGACAAATATAATACATTTTATCTTCCAGTATAGGATTTGCACTTATACAATGAGTAAGCAACCAGATGTTTTAAGTACTAATTAAAAGCTAAAGAGAAAATATATGAACACAGTGAGAAAGAAGGAGAGATCGTGTGTGTGTGTGTGTGTGTGTGTGCAGGGTGCGAACTACGGGGGAGCTAGGGGGAGCTCGGTTCCCCTTAATAAGACATGGGCTCCCCTGAAAAAGTGATTTGTGAAATTTTGGGGGGGTCTCACAAAATATTGACAATGTGTTATTTTGTCGTGCAATTTCAGTTTTGTGTAATGTGATCATCGTGGATTATTATGTGTAAAATTGCAAAAATATCATTCAATGCATGACGGCGATTTAAACCTAATTCACTTCAATAAAGATAACTATACATGCTATTCTCGTCATGAGCATCAAGGTGTGGGGGCGCTGCGGTGCTAATTCCACTCATGTTTAGTAGTGATGGGAAGTTCGGATAATTTTTCTGACTCTGACCTTTGAGTCTCGTTCAGCAAAATGAACGAATCTTTTTTCGAGTCATTTCGTTCATTTTAGCAAAATATAATTCAAATGTTACGTGCTACTTCCCTAACACATCTACTACTTGTGCAAACGTTGAACACACTACAAACAATACAAAACTATAATGGTATAAGAAACAGAAAAAAAAGACTCAATAGATTAACTAATCAATTCTCTTTCTGGCTCAAACTCCATAGGTTACGCGTATGGGGCTGTCACGTGATGAACGAACGACTCGAAAAACCCGAAGACTCGAAACAGGTGAACTAATTCAGTGCAGAACCTATATGATGTTACGCATGCGCGACTGAACGAATCACTCCCCGAGACGACTCGTTCTTCCCGAGTCACATTAAAGATTCTTTCAAAATAAACGAATCGTTCAAGACTGACCCTTCACTAATGTTTAGTACGTTAACTCAAAGCAAAGACTAAAGGGACTTTGCTCAAAGATTCGTAGAAAAAATATAAACGTTGGAGGCCGTTGATCTGCGCGTGAAGTCCTTGAAATCCATTCTGCAGTTAGCATCATATAGCAGAGCCGGCGCCAGGGCACCTCCACTAGGAGGGCATTTTAATTTCTAGGGGGGGCACAAATCACGTTGTGTGTGTGTGTGTGTGTGTGTCGGGGGAGTAATCGTGCAATCTGTGATCATGTGCAGTTGCTGACGCTTGCTAAAGCTTTCCTGTAGCTCAAATGGTAGAGCATGGCGCTAGCAACGCCAAGATCATGGGTTCGATTCCCAGGGAACGCAAGAGCTGATAAAATGTAAAACTGTAACTTGAATGCAATGTAAGTCGCTTTGGATAAAAGCGTCTGCTAAATGCATAAATATAAAGCATGCAATCGCCTTCTTATGTGCGCTGTTTTCTCGGTTTCACTTTCGCTTTCGAAATCGATCACGTTCAGCAAGGAGGGGAGAGGATGAAAAGTGGGGGGGGCTCAGTAACTCGTTTGGGGGGGGGGGGCACGGCCCGCGAATGCCCCCCCTTGGCGCCGGCCCTGTCATATAGCCACCATGGCAAAAAGAACACAAGCAATTCTGTGTTAAGGTAAGGCATGTTATTCGCAATTACGTGTTGTGGCTGTGTTATAGGTCTGCGTGACTCGATTGACAGCCTGATGCTAAATAGACTATTTGTGGGTGGCTGTTTGTTGTTTCACCTATCAATTCATGTCGATAAAGTATAATACGGTAAATCCGGTATAGTGATTTATCCTATATAGTGCTTGCATAAAGCAAGTAGTGCATACACTTGTAGCTGTTATGTATCTTTGTAAGTCATTGTAAGCCAAGCGCGCAAAATCTCACACTCATCCAGGCCATCCCATACACCCACAACTAATTCTGAAACCACGGATAACCTTTTCTTTTTTTTTTTTTTTAAAGGTTTAAAACCTTATGCTGGGGCCATTCAAAATAATTAAAGGTTCTCTATTGAACTGCACCTTCACTTGCATTTTCATTTTCAGTCTCTTCATTTTCCACGATATCTCTCTACATCTCACTTTGTGTGTTTACTTTTTCACAAATTTTCTTGTACCTGTCACTTTTCCAATCATCCATCTGCTGTTATGAACAGAACTGTCTCCACCTTGTTGCAAAACAACCACCTCGTTGTATTCTGTTTGCAATAACATAACTTTATTTTAGTTCAGTTTAAAGTATCACATTATCATCTGTGTTACCATTACCATGTGTGGTTGTTTTATCTTATAATGACTTAAATACTATAGATTTAACGGAACTATATTCTTTAAATTGCCTAAATGTAAAAATTAGTACAATAATAATTACATCATGACAATATCTTTAAAGAAAAATCCTAATACTGTACATGTTATTGCATTATCATGAGTCATATTGTTCTCTTACCAAAATTAACCATGGTTTATTACAGTAAAAGTTTATTTTTTATTTTTTGTCAGATTGATTACAATCAGTTTTAATTTACAACCATAGTTTTACTACACATTTCACGGTTAGACTATGATTAGTGTAGCAAAACCATGGTTAATTTGTGTTTACCATGGTTTAACTAGTAACCATGGTTTTTGGTTTGAATTTTTGTAAGGGTTGTGTTATCTGCCCGAGCTCCCTCTAAATGTATTATAAAACGATGTTTTATAACATTTGTCTGCTAAATTACTACTGTAACTTTACAGTAGATAATAATGATGTCCTTTATCATACAGTATTTTGAGTGATGATAGTAATTTAGTTTAGTTCAGTTTACAGTAGACTATTATTAATCATCTGGCTGCTACTGCTAAGAGTTGCTAAGAAGAAATAGTGTATTTGTATTTGTACTTTGTTACTTCCCATCTCTGAATAATACAGCAGTGTATAAATGCAGGACGTGCAGATCTGGACACTTTAAAAGCAGAAGTTTTGTTCTGTATGTGCTAATTGTATATTTCTACAGTGTTTGGTATTGCAGCATTAGTTAGTCATTTAGACACAGTATCGCTGTAGTTGTTTAACTTTATCATGTGTGCTCATCTGGATGCAGTATTAGTGCAGTTTTTAACACATTTCACCAGTCTTGTACTGTAGTGGAGAAGCTACAGTTAAAGATGCTCATCCAGTAACCTGCTATGAACTGTATTATTCACTGAGAAACCACAGGCTTCAGTTACACAAACTCAAACAAACAGGGTGTCTCTGTATCAGCAAACATGAATTCTGGGTAGAATGTGTGAATGACATCAGTAACACTTATATTTACCATGAGACACGTGATGTCAAGATCTGTGTGAAAAACAACGTTTTTTTTTTTTTTTTTCATATGCAGATGTTCCAGAAACAACAACAACAACAACATCACCATCACCATCATCATCTTCTTCATCTTCATCTTCATCTTCATCAGAGTCTCCACAGCAGAGAATGTGTGTCAGAAACTGATTCATGTTAAAGGAGTCTGAGATGTTCAGTATTCAGCATCTGAAACAAACACTGATCATCAAATGACTCTCGTACTGTGTGAACAGATCATATTTAGCAAATTAACATTTACTGTAATGTCAGAGGAAAACCGTTTCCTCCAGATGAGTCTGATTGTTTCTTCTGATGCATAAACATGTTAATTAGTTTTTGTTGTTGTTGTTTTCTTGCTTTTCTTGCTTTTTTTCTTGTTTGTCACTTGTGTGTTTAAGGCTTTAGACATTAATGTGTGTTTTTCTTTAAAGCTGCATTGAAACAGCATTGGATGTTGAAAGTGATATGCAAATAAAAATGACTCTTTTAACATCTCTTATTACATTGATCTCTGTATCTTATGACTGGAGCATCTGAACTGAGTCTGGGGTAAAACTCTATTTTTTTACAAGTGAAGTGTGTATTTTATTTGTTCTTTGGTGTAATAATCAAACACAATCACAAAATACTGTTTTATGATAAGTTTCAAACACAGATAATCATAAACTCACACCATCGATTGAGTTACTGTTATTATGTGGAGCTCCGACAGACTGAACAAATAATCCACTTATACTGTGAAGTCCAGAGATTTAAGATGTATTTCATTCATTCATTCATTTTATTTATTTGTTTGTTTTTGTTTCTTTGTTGCTTGACTACAGATGACGTTTTTTTTTTATCCAAGATTAATTTAGTCTCAGTTATATTCTGTATATAGTACCTGGAGAATCTGTTAGTGATCACAATCTCTAAAATAAAAGAAAGAAAGAAATAATAAATCATGTACTGTAAATCAGCACACAGCAAAAGATGAATGACATCTCAGTTTAATGAGAGCTGCTGCTGTTTGCATTTCTGTCTCTAAAATCAATGTGATGCACTCAAAAAACACTTTTATATTCTTAAAACAGTTAAAAACATTACATTTGATCATTCTGAGAAATAAAAATAAATAATAATAATGTGATGTATTGTCAAGTATGGTGACCCATACTCGAAATTGGTCCTCTGCATTTAACCCATCCAAGTGCACACACACAGCAGTGAGTAGTGAACACACACACTGTGAACACGCACCCAGAGCAGTAGGCAGGAATTGCTCAAGCACCCGGGGAAAAATTGGGGGTTCGGTGCCTTGCTCAAGGGCACCTCATTCATGGTATTGAAGGAGGAGAGTGCTGTTCATTCACAATCCCCACCTTCAATCCCTGCCAGACCTGAGATTCGAACCCGCAACCTTTGGATTACAAGTCTGACTCTCTAACCATTAGACCACGACTTCCCCTCTTTCAAATAAAAATTTGAAATTATAATTATGTTAAAATCTCTGTATAATGCACTCTAAAAAATGCTGGGTTAAAAATAACCCAGCGCTGGGTTAAAAAGGGACGAACCCAGCGGTTGGGTTGTTTTGACCCAGTGGTTGGGTTATTTTGACCCAGCAGTTGGCAGAGGTGGAAAGTCCAGGTTTCAGAAAGTAAAAGTCCTGCCATATGTTTATTCCAACTCAGCAGCTGATTTCACCAGAGGAGGAACCAAGTAATTCATTTCAAGTCACAAGCAAGTCTCAAGTCAAATCCCAAGTCCTCAAAGAGATAAAGTTAATGAGATAATTAAGAGACTGAAGAAAGCAACATCACTGAAGAAAAGAGAAACACAAAAACATATGACTTGAGCCACAGCCTTGGATGGAATCAACTGAAAAAAAACAACAACAACACGATGCCACCATAATTGTGGTCAGTGTTTGCTTTAGTTGGGCTCTTTAGACTTTTAGTAACAAATTAATTTGCTTCTAAGCAATTGCAATATTGTTTCACTGCAAATATTTGTGCATTGCTGAATCAAACCTTGAAGTAGCAAACCGTTAAAACCGTTAAAATCTACTTACTGCATAGTAGTGATCGCTCTGCTTTACAACAGCACATACATTGCTACAGAAACATATCTAAGACTAGAAGTCAAGGGTCAAGAGCTCAACTAAACAAACGCTGATCTCCTTGATGGTGGCATCATTTTAACCAATAAAACATCAACATCTGTAATTCTCAATAACAGCAGGTGTTCATCACTAATGCACAATCATCATTTTATTAGTCACTTAATTATCTCATTAACTTTAACTATTTGAGGACTTGGGATTTGACTTGAGACTTGCTTGTGACTTAAGGAATGACTTGGTTCCTCCTCTGGTGAAATCAGCTGCTGAGTTGGAATAAACATATGGCAGGACTTTTATTTTCTGACCCCCGGACTTTCCACCTCTGCCAACTGATGGGTCAAAATAGCCCAACCGCTGGGTCAAAACAACCCAACTGCTGGGTTCGTCCCTTTTTAACCCAGCGCTGGGTTATTTTCAACCCAGCATTTTTTAGAGTGTGCTTTTATAATGAGTTTTATCTGCATGTTCATGTGGAATGTGAAATAATATTTTCACTTCTCTCTTTATTAACCATCTCTCTCTCTCTCTCTCTCTCTCTCTCTCTCTCTCTCTCTCTCTCAGAGGAAGTGGGTCTCCCTCTCCCTCTCTCTCTCTCTCTCTCTCTCTCTCTATCCCCCTCTCTCTCTCTCTCTCTCAGATGAAGTGGGTGTCTCTCTGTCACATTCATCAGTTCATGTTAAACATATAACCAGGAAAGAAACACTCAGAACTCATCTGAACACACATCGAGAGCTTCAGAAGAACTGAATCTAACAACAGAGAAGATCAGTGAATAAGAGAGAAGAATGAAGATCATCTGGACTTTCACTCTGCTGATGATTCCTGGTGAGAATCTGAACTCACAGTAAATCACTAAAAACACCAGAGACTTTAACTTTAGTTTGTGTTGTTGAGTTGATGTAAAAATGAATGTTAAAGTTCATCCTCATTCTCAAATAAATATATTGTTTTATTGAGATGCTGGTTTGTTGTAGGTGTGTTGAGCTCCATCAGTGTGACAGGATATTCAGGAGGAGGAGTCAACATCACTTGCAGATATGATAGAGGATATACAGACAATGAGAAGTATTTTTGTAGAGGACAGAATCCAGCATGCTCTGACCTCATCAAGACTAAAGAGAAAGATAAACGGGTTGATTCTGGAAGATTCTCTCTGTATGACGACACAACAGCAGCAGTTTTCACTGTGACCATCAGAGATCTGAGTGAACTGGATTCTGGGACGTACCAGTGTGGAGTTGATATCCATCTCAGTAAAGATTCCTACACTGAAGTGAATCTGAATGTTATAACAGGTGAGTAACTGAGACTCTCAAACTCATGATGATCATCAACATCACACACTCAAAACCAGAGGCGTCATGCCCATTCAAAGAACGTGCCCCCTCAGATTTTTGAGCCAAGTGGATTTTGAATACAGCTTCCAAAAGACAAAACAATAGCCGATTAATATTTTCTATATTTGATAAAATCACACCAGTGTGTTTAAATCGTTCAGTGCCTCATATCATCAGCTGCTAAATTCAAATCTGCGTGCGCTGGCTGGTGCTGAGCCAGAGACAGACACGTTTTACAGCACTGCGCCTTATAACCAATCACACACGATTCTGTTGAGCTTATGAATGCAATGACCAATCAGAGGTGTTCAGATGAGTCAACGCTAAAATGCCGGTGTTTTCTTCACACCTCGCTGACTGAATACCTCTTTCCAGCGAATTCTCTCATCAGAAACAACAAAATGCAAATGTGTGTACAAATCTGTAAGATAATAATTTCATAGTGTAAACAGCTTCACTATGAAAACACTAAACAGATGTTAATGGGAGTTTTTTAATGGGAGTGATGTTTGAAAAAACTGATTTTCACATTAAACATTTTAATGGGAGTGTTTTTTGTTGTTGTTGTTGTTGTTTTTTTTTTTTTTTTTTTGTCATGATTACTAGCCTAACTTGAAATGTTAAATTCACATTAAATATAAAGTCAGTCGTATTAATAATATGTTATGGAATGACACCCATAAACAGACAGGTTTTTATGCATAGTTAATAGATTAGGTTACTTTGACCCACTATTTTCACCCACTATCAACATAATCTATAAAGGTGAGAATCAAGATATTTCATGATATACTTAATGCGTTTGGAAAATGGAAATGTTTCGAATAAAAAGGAAAAAATAAATAAAACATAAGTGCTTTTCTGGCTGCTGTGTGTTACATGACAACAACCCCCCCCCCCCCACCCTAATGCCCCTCAAAAATAATGAGTGCATGATGCCTCTGCTCAACACTGACTGTAATTACTGCGGCTCGTAGGCTACATGTGATCCAATAAAACATTTTATCTTACAGTATAGGATTTACACTTACAGTATAAAATGAGTAAGCAACCAGATGTTTTAAATACTAATTAAAAGCTAAAGAGAAAATACATGAACACAGAGATAAAGAGGGAGAGATTGTGTGTGTGTGTGTGTGTTAGTGTGTTAGAGTGTGTGTGTGTGTGTGTGTGTGTGTGTTAGTGTGTGTGTGTGTGTGTTAGTGTGTGTATGTATGTGTGTTAGTGTGTGTGTGTGTGTGTGTGTGTGTGTGTGTGTGTGTGTGTGTGTGTGTGTGTTAGTGTGTGTGTGTGTGTGTGTGTGTGTGTGTGTGGTTGGGTCTCTCACTGTGTCAATGAAAGAAGATGAAGTGCAATTATTCATCAAGAACATCATCATCATCATCATCTTCCTCACACTGATATCTAAGTTTGTGTTCAACAGGTCAAAAGATCAGTGCTGTGAGAGGATATTCAGGAGGAAACATCATTATAAACTACAAATATAAGATGTTAGAAGAGAATCCTTTGGTAGCTGTCTGTAAAACTGGAGCAGATCAATGTTTAACTCTAATAAACACGGACAGAGCAGCAGAATGGACACATGACCGATTCTCTGTTCATGATGACAGATCTGCTCGTCTCTTACGTGTGTTTATCAGAGAACTGAATGTGATCGATTCTGGAGAATATAAGATTATAGTCAAAGTTTTTGAATACTACAGTTTCTTCTCTGAGTTTCTCCTGAACATCAGAGACGGTGAGCTGCTTTCATTCACTCATGCATTTGTTTCTGTGGTGAACTGATGAATCTGTGGTTTAATGTGAACTTGATTTGACTCTCAAACAGCTGATTGTTGTGAGAAGAGCATCAGTCTATCAGCTGCTGCAGGAGCATCTGTGAACATCAGCTGCAAATACCCACAATCCCACAGTGCTGATGTGAAGTTTGTCTGCAGGAGATCTGGATCTGATCTCTGTGCTGAAGAGACGTCTGTGGAGGAGAGCAGAAGATGGAGCGCTGAGGGACAGATCCAGCTGTATGATGACAGAGAGCAGCAGCTCCTGACGGGAAGCATCAGTCATGTGACTCCACAACATTCAGCTGAATACTGGTGTGGAGTTCAGTCTGATCAAGGACACAAGAGCTTCATCACACGAGTCCTCGTCAGCGTTACAGGTACAGATGACTTTCTCACTCATATTCATCAGAATGCCATTAATAATCACAGCTAGCTTCCATTCAGCATCACTGTGTGTCTCGAATCATGTTTCCTGACTGTTCAAAGAAACTGATCACTGATGTTTGTAAGAGACCTGATTCTGTTCACACAGGTTTACCAGCAGGTTCATTTTACTTGTCCTGTTTGTTTGACAAAGCAACATCACATACCACAGTTTAAAAGAGGAAGTGTACAAAAATGGAAGTGTAATTGCAAAAACGAGCTGCAGTTTATATTTCTTCAGTCTATGCAGTGAAACTGCAAATGCAATGGTCATTGTTTGTGTTTGTGATCATTTTATTCTTTATGTGGTTCTTTATGCTCTATGTGCATGAATAATTTACTTGGTTCATTTCATCATGAGCTGTACAGGTGTTTTTGTCCTGTCAGTACATTCATATTCTCATTTCTGTTCATACAACTTCTCAAAACACCATCAAGTGGTGGTTTTAATCTTCTAGGTCAAGGTTTTTTTTTTTTAATCAGGTGTTTGACCTTAAAATTTTTAAAAGTCCCCCTGAGATATTAAGTTCATATTTCAATAATTTAATAAAACATTTGCTTGTTCAGCTCACATAAACAAATAAAATATTTAATAATTTTGGTGATCATTTGATTTTTATTAATTTATTTATATAGTTTTTTCATGCTTTGATTATTAGCGTTTCATCAACTTATAAACCTCTTGTTGTTCTATTGTGAACTACCAGGGGTCCTTTTTGGGGAAATCATGTTATACTGTAGACTGAGTTGTACACTCTAAAAAAGGATGTGTTAATTATTAACACATTTTTTGTGTTATGGCCATTTTATCACATTTTGTGTAATTTTAAGTTGATCATGTGTAAAAAGAAAGAGAGATAGAGAGAAACAACACAGTGAGTCCAACACAATATGTGTTAACTATCATCCAATCACATTGCTGTCTGCGTCACTCCACGAGCTAACCAAATTCATGCCTCTTTTTTCATTGGTGGATGACGTGGATGCACTCATGTCAGGTATATGGATTTCCCCGCTAGAAATGTGATGTTCCCAGAGCGTTCTCAGAACGTCCCACCGGTGTCAATGACGTTCCCAGAATGTTTACCGAGATGGTCATGATGTGGAGTTCTTTGAAGGGTTGGGGACGTTATTTGGAGAATCTTCAGGGATTAACACTGCTCAGAGTGTGTTTGGTCCCACAATACAGAGTGTTAAAGTAACACTGAAGCAGAGCTGAACTTAATGAGAATGTTAACAAGCAGAATTACTGAAGGAAAGAGAAACAGAAAAACAGAGAGAGACAAAGAGAAACACAACTACAACTGACTTAGTCACAGCCTCAGATGAAATCAACTGAAATAAAACACATTAAATCTCAAACAGCATCACCAGCTTCACTTACAGTATTACTAACCAGTTTGACTTTATTTCTGACAGACAAAAGTTCTTAATGAGAATTAACAAAGGTTTAGATGTTGGTTTCATTTCACAAAACTTCACCATCACCATCACTGTGGTCAGTGTTTGCTTTAGTTGTGCTCTCGACCCTTAAATTTATATTGTTATCATTATTTTTCTCTTTCAGCTATAATTCTGTTTACAGAGCAGATTATTATAGCAAAGAAACCACAGGAGAAAATCAGGTGATGCTGTCTAATGGATGCTGAAAACAATCATCATGTAGTGGCTTGATTCACTGATTGTTATGTTTCACACTGCTGAATATAGAAGTCCTTTGTTTCTGCAGGTTTAATTTTAACAGTGCTTGGACAAATTATGCACAAGACGTTTTTGTTCATGGCACACATAGATGTGAAGAATCAGCATATGAATCTCAACAATGGTGACAATCAGCAAAATATTCAGATAAACAGATATTTGATCATCACAAAACAAGCTACTAAAAAGTCACAACAAAAATGGCAAAAATTAAAGCAAATACTAAGATAATTCAGGTGCATAATTTATTCATGTTGCAATGCATTCTGGGAGCCATGGAAGAGTTTTGATTGGTGCACCCAGAATGCACTGCATCATGAAGCTTTTTGTTTATTGTCACCATCGTTGAGATTCATATGCTGATTCTTGATGAATGTTTGCGTCTAAACTATGCAGACGTTTAAAATGTATTTTGTGCAAAGTGTTTTTAAAGTCTAAATTATCTGTTTAAAAAATTATTTTATAGATATCACACCTTATTTTTACATATTAACATCAAATAAGCACAAATTTGGACTGAATGAGATCAGTGAACTGGGACATTACATGACAATTAAATCATTACTAATGAGCAGCCAAAACCAACAGATTTTTTTGCCATAACAAATGTGTTTTGCAAACACAGATTTACAGCAGCCAGAGAAAAATTCGTGTTAGAAAGTCAAGGGTCAAGAGCCCAACTAAAGCAAACACTGATCACATTAATGGTAAGTTCAAATGAAACATGCAACATCTAAACCTCTGTTCTAAATAACTTTTTTAGACAAACTGGTTAGTAATAAGTGAAGCTGGTGATGCTGTTTGTGGAGTTGTTTAATCCTCCTCTGCTGAGATCTTCAGAGATGTATCCTTTTATTTCAGTTGATTTATGTTTCTGTTTTTTGCATTCATTATTGCATTCAGTATTCAGTATTGCATTCATTTTAACTGGTTAAGAATAGCACATCTATGACACAAATTGTGTAATTTTTGACACATTAGTGTGTTAAATATTTTAACACACAGCCTGTGTTAAAAAGAATAACACACTGGTTGTGTTAAAATTTAATTAACACAAAATGTGTTGTCCTTAACTAGACACACAGGTGTGTTAATATACAGTATAACACAGGTTGTGTTGTTTTTAACACAGCTGTTTTTTTAACACACTAATGTGTCATAAATCACACAATTTGTGTCATATTTGTGTCATTATGACACATTAGTGTGTTCAATATTTTAATGTTATCAACCTGTGTTAAGAAGAATATCACACTGGTTGAGTTGAAATTAACACAAAATGTGTTGTCCTTAACTTGACACACAGGTGTGTTAAAATATAACACAGGTTGTGTTGTTTTTAACACATTTGTTTTTAGAGTGTAGTTGTAGTATTTACAAGCAGTTTTTTTGGGAAAGGCTACAACAGCGTGTGAATGCAGGAACTGGACATCTAGAGACAGTTTGAAAGTGTGTGGTAATTTGGTATTACAGCAGTGTTTGGTGTTGCAGCATTAGTGTGCTCATTTGGCCTCAGTATTTGTCATTTGGATGTGCAGTAGAAGTGCAGTTTTTGAGTATTGCTTTACCACACTTATACTGCAGTTAAGGAATCTTGCAGATCAAAATACTGAAATAGTTTTTGTCTTTCACATGTGCTTTTTTGTAATGTTCACTATGTGCTTATTTTGCTCATGTGCTTGTTCAGATTTAAGTTCCTAAAACTCAAATGAACTGCTTGCGGTTTTGTTTTCTGGGTGTCTGTGCTTCAGCAAACATGAATTCAGGACAGAGGACGTGAATGACATCAGTAACAGACATGTTACTGAGACATGTGATGTCAAGATCTGTGCGTAAAAAAAAAAAAAAAAAAAAAAGTTATCTCTTCATGTTATTGTTTTGGACACAGATGTTCCGGAAACGACATCATCATCATCATCATCGTCTGTTTTCAAAACATCCACATCTAACATCACATCAGAGTCTTCTAGCATGTTAAAAGGTGTCTGTGTGCTAAAATATAAACATATGATCTGATATTCAGTTCAGAGTGATCAGATTCACTCATTATTTCCTATTATCTGTTTTCAGGTTTATCTCTGATCATGTCTCTGGTTCTGGTTCTTCTGGTTCTGATCATTGTTGCTGTCTTGTTACTGTTTCTCTATAGGAAGCATCAGTCTCAAGGTAAAGCTCCTTTAGATACAGAAACTCCGATACTGAAATCCATACATGGGTTTAAAATGAAGATTTGTTTTTTCACTTTGATTCTATCGCCACCTAATGGCTACAACTACAAAATACAGATATTTGATGATGTGTGAAAACATTTCCATTAGACATCAGTGTGGAAATATGATATAATATCATTAATTTAAAACTCTTGTTTTGACAGGCGGTAAATCGTCATCTCAGACTGGAGCAGGAAAACATGAACCGGTTAGTCCAGTTACTGTATAAAATAATATGTTGATTGTTATTCATAATGAGATATAAATTCTAATGCCTCTGCTGCACTCTAAAAAATGCTGGGTTAAAAATAACCCAGCGCTGGGTTAAAAAGGGACGAACCCAGCAGTTGGGTTGTTTTGACCCAGCATTTTTTAGAGTGTGCAAATAAGCTCAAAAAGGGAAATGTATATAAATAATTACAATTAATTAATTATTTATATCTACTGCCAGTAGTAACTGTGGCATAATTAAATTGCCATCAACTACTCTGTTTGTCCAAACATTCAGTGTAATTTCATATCAACTCTAAGAAAGGATATTATCTTGGCCACAGAAAATAACTTTCTTACAGTACTAATTAGGGCTGTGCAAATAATCGAATGCGATTCATCTGCAATTTTGAACGTGATATTGCGTAGCTTGTCAGTGAACTACGCCTCGGTGTATTAAATGCTGCTCCAACTGAAAGCACGTGAAGGAGATTAACTACTAATCACAGAACCGGCTTTACAGACTAGATGCGCATGATCATTGCATTCGATTATTTGCACCTCCCTAGTACTAATGCATTAGAGCATGTAGCTAGATCGGATCGTAAAAGGGACATTATTCACAAGCGGTGACAGAATCAGAAGCTCATGTAATTTGTCCACAAGGGTTTTATTAACTAAACGCTAACACACATAACTAATCTAAGCAAACAAACATACAACCACTCATACATGGGGGAAGGGAAAGTGAGAATGAAGCCATTAGAGAAACAAGAAAATGCAGCTATGGAAAAGGAGTCAGTTAACCACACCTGAGCAGAAACCATCAGTGCCGGGTTTACACCGGGATCTACAGCTTATACTAAACCTCTGTTTCTGTACGATACTTGCATTGCCTTGGTCGTTGACCAAGCGTCTGGATGCAGTCTTGGATGAAAGTCTTGATAGTTTGAAGGTTTGGTGGTGTTGTAATTGCAATCACGTTCTTACGGGTTTGAAGAGTGATGACCTCCAAAGATGTTCTGACTCGATGGTGATTGGGAGTTTCTACCCAGGTGGAAAGTGAAGAAGAGCTAAGAGAGACATCAGCTGAGATCCGAGGATCTTTGGTGAATGAAAAGTCAAGGCCAAAGCCTGGCACAAGCTTAAGGTTTCCAGAAGAGTTCTAGCTCAGCAACCCCATCTTCTCAGAATCTAAAAGAAGCTAGACTGCCTGTGGCTCTGGGACTTTGTCACCAGAAGACGAGAAGGTGATGAGAGACGAATGAAGAGACTAAAAAAAGCTGTGGCGGGTCACTGAAGTGAGGCCTTTTAAGTTCTGTGGAGGTCACACCTCTCGAGGGTCAAAGAGCCAATGGTGACTTGCACTTTTAGAGGGAAAGCTTACGACTCTTTGTCTTAGATCATGATATTTTGCATATGTAATTTGATTGGGTGTTGATGCAAAGACTACTAAAGATTCTTAGAACACTAATATGTTGCATAGGTATAAACACATAATATTCACGCTCAATTAGATCATCCAAAGACGAATTCATAGAGACCAAATATGGTATAAGTGAGGTTACATGAATGAGTGGTTCTATCATAAGCATGCATAAAACAGTATACAATACAAAAGACAATAAACAAGAACAATACTAATATGCACAATGACCTGAAGGATATGTGTGTTCATTCAAAGAAAGGTTTTTCTATGAATTAACTAGAGAAGAGTCCATTTTATGGGCATTATGTGTCTTTTCTAAGGGGAAATGGAGTGAGATTTGCTCTGCCTGCATTCCTTTGAGCAATAAAACTAGTTTTATGAGATGATTTGTCTTTGGTTGCCATGGAACCACACTGAAAAAAACATTAAGTAAGATTTACTTAATTTTTATTTTGCAAATTTTTGCACACATACATTTTAAGTAAAATGTAAGTATTGAATTAAGTAAAATCTACTTAACTAAGTTAGGTAGAGTTAGCAAAGGAAATAAGTAAATTTAACATGGCCAGTTAGAGTTTGAGGAGTAATTTTTACTTAATTATTTTAAGTTAAATCTGCAATACTTAAGTACATTTCGCTCAGTCATGGCTTCTAAAATTTACTCAATCAATGTAGCACTGGAAAACAACCATTGCTATTAAAGCATGTGATTCACTCACAAACATGTAAGTATGCAAGTAGACAGCTTGTTATCCTTTTAGGCTAATATGTCCGCTCAAAATTATTACCCAAATAAACACAGAGACCTCAATACTTGGTACACCATACACAATGAAGGTGACAATCAGTTTGAGTATGAATGGGTCATTTTGAGTATTTTTTAATTCTTGCCTGAACTAAATTATTTAATGTAGAAATTACATTTGTTTTTAATATAGTATTTACTTCACCAAAAAAAACTTTTTTTATCAGCACAGAGGCCTGTTCTGCCTTTTTGAGGTGTTAGTTTTATTTTGGGGGAAGGGTCCACAGACCCTCATAGTTGCCTTGTTGTTTGGGTGAGGTGTTAGGGATTATTTCCTAAACATAACAAATAGTTGTGTGTCTGATTGGTCCAAATGCTACACCTCCATAATGAAAATCTTCAGAGCTGTAAATAATTTATCTGTCTCTCTGCAGGTTTCTCACACTGGTTGTGATTATGAGGACATTAAAGACACTCAGCAACAATTACCCACAAACACCTCTGATTCATCTAACACTGTTTATGCTACAGTTCATGAAGCCACTGGTGACTCTAAGATCTTGATCACATCTGCTGAGGATCTGAATTACGCCGTGGTGAATTTCCAGAAGAAAGCAGACTGTCCTGACCGTGACAGATTGAGAAATAATCAGGATTACAGTGAATACGCTGCTATCAGTCATCTCACTGCCTGACGAGCCTGCACTGTAAAACCTGACAAGTTAGGTTTTTAACTCAAACCTTTTGAGAAAACCGATTGCCTTAAACCATGCTAAGACAGTGTCTTAAGAACTACTCGGACCAACTAGCAGTTAGCCAAGTGGTAATCAGTCTTATTTTTTGGATTCAATTTAGACTAATCTACATTTGTATGTAACCGAATAAAAACATTATGACCAGTCTTAAAGAAAAATATATAAATAAAAATAGCTGACTAACTTTTAAGACTAGTCTTAACATTTTATGCAACCGGCCCCTGGGGACTCTGTTGCTATGGAAATAAAGACGCTAAAATGCAGTCACACACAAATGAGCTTCCCCTTCGGGAACTCGAGCTGCGTCAAACGCTTTGGGAATGCCCCTGTGTTCCCACGCTCTGAAACATGTGTGTAATCAGTCCAACGGAATGGCGAAACGTCATGGGCGGGGTGACGTAGAGACCAGAGAGCTTAAAAGCCCATCCGAAACAAGCAACGTCAGCTTCTGTGTTTTCAGCAAGCGCTCTGTGTGAAATGTGTCAGTCTTATTTACTGTTGTTTGTCTATCTGTCTATCGGTCACAATCACAATCAATGGCGAGCTACAGACAACACTTTAGACCGCGTGTCCTTCTCTGCCCGTACTGAACTTTACGGGTGTGAATGCACGCGGTCGTTGTGTTGTTTGTTTTGGAGCGGAGCACGCACAGTCAGCTCTCGAGGGAGCTGATTGTGCATCGTGCTCCCGCAGACGCGAACGCTCCGCTCCCGCCGGGCACACTTCGAGGAGTGTGTCTGTGTTTGCGGTCTTTGCGGTTCCTGTCCCGCTGTTGCTGAGGCACGGCGCGATTTGGTTCGCGTTTAAATCTAACGCTCTCTTTCCCCTTTGAGTGAGAGCTTTGTGCTGCAGCTATCTTCCTCCGAGGAGGTTGATGTTGTAAGCATTATTGTGGATGAGATTGAGTACTCGCCATCTCAATCTTTTGCATATGTAAAGCATACTGCATTTTAGATCGCTCGTTTTCCCTGCCCTCGCTATATTAAGGAGTGGGGATGCATGCGATTTATGTGTGGTTTGTTTTGAAGCAGAGCATGCACAGTCAGCTCTCGAGGGGGCTATCTGTGTTCATTCATATTAACCCTAAGTGTACTAGTGAAAATGCATTACCTTAGATGTTTGGCTCTGCTCCCGCTGGCGTTCCCAGAAGTTTGGAGTCAGAGTGGCACTCCCGGGCCGAAGATTTCTAGCAGGAGGCGGATCTGCAGACCGTCATTTCGCTGGATAATCCTTGGCTAAAACGTCCTGAAGCCTATTGCCCAGGACTTTTGAGGGCCGGCCCCCTCTGAGGAAGAGCGGTGTACACCTCATTATACGGTGCCCATCTCTCCTCAGTGCTCTCAGGAGATCATTCTGCCAAATCTGCCGGTGTTTCAGGGAGCAGCGGTTTCCCGCGAGCGCTTCTCTCAGTCTCCGCCCGGAAACGTAGCGGTACTGAGAGGCTCGTTACCTCTTCGGAGGTCTTTAGAGCAGCTAGATCAGCCATCCCCTGCCGGTCCTCCGCTTCAGGGCACTGAGCTAGCAGTTCTAAGTATACCAGAGGCCAGTCTCGAGAGACTGGTTCCCTTAGTAGGTCACCTGGCGGTGTGGGAGCCCCTGCCAAGTGTCTCGTTGGGTCCTGCCTAGCAGGCTCTGGTTCTACTAGTTTAGTCTTCCTGGGAGATGACGCGGGTCTGAGGACCATCGTTTCAATAGAAGACTTCAGTAAGAGAGTCCGGATGCTTATGGCTTAGGACTTCGGGGGGCAGGCCCCTCTGGGGAAGAGCGGTGTATACCTCATTATACAGTGCCCGTCTCTCCTCAGTGCCATCAGGAGATCATTCCGTTACCCCTGCCACCCCCGGTGCTTCAGGGCACAACGATCTCCAGCGAATGTTTCTCTCAGCTTCCGCCCGGAAACGTAGCGGCCCTGAGAGGCTCGCTACCTCCAAAAAAGTGTTTAGAACAGCTAGATCGGACGTTCCCTGCCGGTCCTCCGCTTCAGGGCACCGGGCTAGCAGTTCAACGCACACCAGAGGCCAGTCTCGAGAGACTGGTTCCCTTAGTACATTTCTGGCAGCGTGGAAGCTTCTGCCAAATGCATCTCAATGGGTCCTGCACACTGTAGACAGAGGGTACAAGATTCAGTTCGGGTCTTGTCCGCTTCTATTCAATGGAGTGTTTCCCACTCTGGTGGGCCCCGAGCAGGCTCTGGCAATGGAACAAGAAGTAGCTATTGTCTTGAGAAAGGAGGCCAACAAGGTGGTCCCTCCTCTCGACAGAGAGTCCGGGTTCTACAGCCGATACTTCATCGTTCCGAAGAAGGATGGCGGTTTGCGTCCAATTCTAGATCTGCGATTGTTGAACCACTCAGTCAGGTGACTCAAGTTCAAGATGCTTACTAGCAAGCAAGTCGTGTCTCAAATCAGGTCCGAGGACTGGTTTGTGACTATAGATCTGAAAGACGCTTACTTCCATTATCCATCCTTCCTCAACACAGGAAGTTCCTAAGGTTTGCTTTCGGGGGCAAAGCATACCAATATCGGGTTCTTCCGTTCGGTCTAGCACTCTCACCCCGCACTTTCATAAGTGTGTGGATGTTACTCTGGCTCCCCTGCGACTCCAGGGCATCCGCATACTGAATTACATCAACGACTGGTTGATTCTAGCTCAATTAGAGCAGGTAGCAGTTCGGCATCGAGATGTTGCTCTCGCTCACATGAAAGATTTGGGGTTAAGACTAAACGCAAAGAAAAGTGTGCTTCCTCCAGTGCAGAGGACCACTTATCTGGGCATGGTGTGGGATTCGACCACGATGCAGGCACGTCCTGCTCGTATCGAGTCGATCCTCGCAACAGTCAAGAGAGTGAGAGAAGGCCAGTCACTCACTGTGAAGCAGTTTCAGAGACTGTTGGGTCTGATGGCAGCTGCGTCCAACGTGATACCTTTTGGCCTGCTGTACATGAGACCCTTGCAGTGGTGGCTCAGGACCACAGGGTTTTCCCGAGGGGCAACCCGTTTTCTCATGATCAAGGTCACGTGGCGATGCTTACGTGCCTTAGACATGTGGAAGAAACCGTGGTTCCTGTCACAAGGCCCCGTGTTGGGGGCTCCGTGTCGTCGCGAAACGCTAGCGACGGACGCCTCCCTCATGGGCTGGGGAGCGGTCATGAGTGGCCGCTCCACTCAAGGTCTGTGGGAAGGTCCCATCTCAGCTGGCACATCAACTGCCTGGAGATGCTGGCAGTTTTTCAAGCATTGAAGCATTTTCTCACAGACCTGGGAGGCCATCATGTGCTAATTCGCACAGACAATACGTCGGTGGTCTCTTACATCAACCACCAGGGGGGTCTGCGCTCGCGCCCCCTGTACAGGCTGGCGCGCCAGATCCTTCTGTGGGCCCAGGGGAAACTGCTCTCCCTGAGGGCAGTGTACATCCCTGGGTACCTCAATCAGGGAGCAGACATCCTGTCGAGACAGGGGCTGAGGCCCGGGGAATGGATGCTCCACACCGAGGTGATGGAGCAGATTTGGAAGAAGTTCGGTCGAGCCCAGGTGGACTTGTTTGCGTCTCGAGAGACCTCACAATGTCCCCTCTGGTTCTCTCTGACTCATCCAGCTCCACTGGAGCTGGATGCCATGGTACAGACATGGCCGAGGCTTCGTCTGTATGCCTTCCCCCCCGATTGCTCTGCTCCCGGGAGTTCTGGAGAGAGTTCGCCGGGACGAGGTTTGTCTCGTGTTAGTAGCCTCGTACTGGCCGGGCCATCCATGGTTTGGGGACCTGGTAGCCCTTCTATAAGACTCTCCATGGGAGATTCCCGTCCGGAAAACGGGATCTCCTCTCACACGCGGGGTGCACCATCTTTCACCCCCGCCCGGAGTTGTGGAAGCTGTGGGTGTGGCCCCTGAGGGGGCACAGCGCATAGCATCCCGTTTCTCAACCGAGGTTGTTGAGACCATCCTCCAATCCAGAGCTCCCTCAACGAGGAAACTGTCCTCGAAGTGTATTGTGTTCACTTCATGGTGCCGAAATCGTCAGCAGTTAACTGCCCGGTAGAACGATTCTCCGCAGGTTGGACCCCCTCCACCTTTAGTGTGGTAGTGGTGGCCATAGCTGCTTACCACGTCCCTTTGGGTGGTCAGTCTTTAGAGGTGTTACCTGTGGTACAAGTTTCTTTCGTTGTATTTGAGGCCAGGAGAATTATGGTACCGCTCCAGACTCTCAGGTGCATCTGTTTTAGCTGTGCTCGCCATGATTTCACACTAGACAGGCATTTGTCAGTATGGTGGCGTGGGCATTCACGTTCCCAAAGCGTTTGATGCAGCTCGAGTTCCCGAAGGGGAACGTCCCAGGTTACGTATGTAACCATGGTTCCCCGAGGGAACGAGACGCTACGTCGCATGCCAAACTTTCTGCATCCCTGTGAGCGACTTGCTTCAACTTCTCAGAAGCTGACGTTGCTTGTTTCGGATGGGCTTTTAAGCTCTCTGGTCTCTACGTCACCCCGCCCGTGACGTTTCGCCATTCCGTTGGACTGATTACACACGTTTCAGAGCGTGGGAACACAGGGGCGTTCCCAAAGTGTTTGACGCAGCGTCTCGTTCCCTCGGGGAACCATGGTTACATACGTAACCTGGGACGTTCTCTACTAAGTGATTTATTTTTATTTTCTAATAGTATTCCTTACACTAAAAATCTTTATGTGTTTATTGAACTATGTGTAGGTCTGTGTAAAATACACCTTTGTTTGGATTGTGATTAAAATGCAGTGGTTGCCTCTAATTTCAAATAGCTACTGATATTTTAAAGACCAGTTTGGCCTGTATTAGAGCAAATAACGAATACATTTGCGTAAACAAAGAAAAAAAAATCAGCAACTGATATCAGAATCTATCAACCATTTGCTTGTTTAAAAAAAAACAAAAAAAACAACACAGAACAGATTCAGCCATGCAGGATGCTGGTTGGTCGGTGTGGTACTAATTGTCCCACCCATCCAACACTCTGATTGGACAGCAGGGTAAGAAGTGATGAGGACTGCATTTTCCCTAAAGTTGAAAATTGTTCAACTTTCACCTTCTGGAAATAAAAAAAGCCAAGTGCTCAGTGTAAAATGTAAAATAGATCGACGGACTAATCGATGGCACAAACAGGGAGCGAGACCCAAAGGCTCTCGAGACATCAGATTGTCACGAGTATCTCGTATTGCTGCTGTAGCATCCTCTACCCCAGATACGGCTATGACAAGACTTGTAAACACTGGTATTCTACAACCCCCTATACATCTTGAAAACAGATTTGAAGCATTGATGAATGTGGATGAGGAATCCCAAAATGTGACAAAACTTGGATCGAATCAGCCAGCAGCTAACATTGCTACTAACCGGCGCTCAATGTCAAGCAGACAGCGGCATTCAGCTCAGAGCGCAGCTGAGCCCAGGACTCTGATAGTGGGTGACTCTATTATTAGAAACATCAGTAGCAGGACTACAACTAACTGCTGCTTTACTCAAGCAACCGTCTCTGATGTGAACAAGGAACTTCAGAACATTGTGATGAAGCACAAGACTGCAAATCGAGTCATCATCCATGTGGGGAAGAATGATATTCGGAAAGGGCAGTCAGAACTGCTTAAGCAAGATTTCAGTGAACTCTTTGAAACACTTCAAAGACTTGAAGTTCAGTCATTCATCAGTGGACCACTCCCAGCAAGGGGAACTAACATGTTTTCACGGTTGCTTGGGCTGAATACATGGCTACAAAGAACCTGCAGTACAAAAGGAGTCAACTTCATCGACAACTTCAATATTTTCTGGGGCCACAGACAACTGTTTAAACTGGATGGCCTCCACCCAAACAAACTTGGTACAAGAGTGCTAAAGGACAATTTATTTTTCTCCCTCCGTCATCCTTCGGTGGTGTGTGCCAATCCACTCACACACTCACCTGAACAGAATATGAGTGACCACAGGACTTCATATCAGCTTCCGAGTCATCATGTGGTTGAAGAATCCCACAAGGACACTGATAACGCCACGCAGCCAAAACAAGCATTGCTCATGGACATCCCGGCTGAGCCCCGCCACAGAGCTCATCACATGCACACTGTGACGTATTACAACAGCTCCAAGACTCAACACCCAAGGACGACTTTCTGGAAAACAGCCTGGGAAGCCAGGACAACACATCACAGTCACCAGAACACCAAACACCAGAGCTAGAGCCCCGCTCAGCAGACACACTATCCCTCTCTCCAGCATCTCCACTTCTAAGCTTTTCACAGAAAATGGAGGAACTGGTGTATGCTGGGACCAAACTCTCTGCAAGCCCCAGATATCAACAAAAAAACGGCGGGCCCCCCAACCACCAAAGACTGCAGGCCCAGCTCTCCCTCCTCCTGTGAGAGCTCTCCAACCTCTGCCACAACGCCAGGGCCCAAACCCTCCTCCATCGGCTGTAGGTGAACCAAAAACAACTGATAACAGCTCTCAGTGATATGTGTCGGGTCCCCGCTTTATTAACAGCAACATTCACAAATGTTTACAAAACAAGCGGGAACCCAGTATGCCTGTAGCCTTCTCTATTTCTGTTTTATCATGTGATAGAAAGTCTAAGGCCTTCTCAAGCCGTACGGCTGACCCATCTAATCTGCGGCCTGTAATGCATCAATCTAAGATTGCTGTAGAGACAAAATGTAATTCCATCAAGTTAGCATTTTTAAACATTCGCTCACTAAAAAATAAATCATTTGTGATCAATGATTTAATAACCACAAACAACCTGGATTTTATGTTTCTAAATGAAACATGGCTTGAAGACAGCTGCAGTGCAACAGTCCTAAATGAAACAGCCCCTCCTAACTTTAATTTTATAAGTGTCTGCAGGACTGTTAGGAGAGGTGGAGGTGTAGCTGCTCTATTTAAAGATGTTTATCAATGCAAGCAAGTGTCATTTGGTCAGTACTTGTCTTTTGAATATCTAGGTATTGTGCTGAAAGGTGTCCCACGCATTCTGTTTATCATCATTTACAGGCCTCCAAAATACTCTCCAGCCTTTGTTGAAGAGTTCACAGAACTGTTATCAATGATTTCCTCAGAGTTTGACTGTTTTGCTATTGCAGGGGATTTTAATATTCATATAGATAATGCTGAAATCAAAACTACAAAAGAAATTATAACTGTTTTAAACACTTTTGACCTGATTCAGCATGTGCATGGACCAACACACAATCGTGGACACACTCTAGATTTACTCATCAGTAGAGGTCTAAACATTTCATCCATTGTTATTAAGGATGTAGCACTGTCTGATCACTTCTGTATTTTCTTTGATATACTGATCTCTGTCACCACTGAATCTAGATCTGTCTCTGTCAGAAAGAGATGCATTAATGAGAACACTAGTGTGCTATTTATGGAGGCTATATCTTCAACACCACGCATTTCTGCAGACTCTGTTGATCTTCTCCTGGATTCATTTAACTCAAAAGTTAAGAATGTTATTGATGATATAGCTCCGATAAAGGTCAGCAAGAAGACAGGCAGACAAAAATCAGTTTGGAGAAAATCAACAGCAGTTCAGAATATGAAAAGGCAATGCAGAAAAGCTGAGCGGATGTGGCGGAAGAGGAAACTTGAAATTCACTATAGCATCTATAAAGACAGCCTTCATGCTTTCAATGTGGAACTAGCCACAGCTAGACAGACCTTCTTCTCAAACCTTATAAACAGTAACTTAAACAACACTTGTACTCTTTTGGCTACTGTTGAGAGACTGACAAACCCCCCAAGTCAGATTCCTAGTGAAATGCTCTCCGACAGCAAATGCAATGAGTTTGCTTCCTTCTTTTCAGGGAAGATCAGTAATATCAGAAAGGAGATTGGCACATCTTCCTGTAATACAGAGGTCACACAGATTCGACCGCAATCTCAAAAAGAAGTAACTATGTCTGTTTTTGAAACAATTGATAGCAAAATTTTGGAAGAAATAGTACAGCATCTTAAATCGTCAACCTGCTATCTCGACACACTTCCTACATCTTTTTTCAAAAGTGTGCTTAACAGTTTGGAAGTAGATCTCTTGGAAGTGGTGAACACCTCACTTCTTTCTGGAACTTTTCCAAACTCCCTGAAAACTGCAGTTGTTAAGCCCCTTCTGAAAAAGCGCAATCTTGATAGCACCATGTTGAGCAACTATAGACCAATATCAAATCTTCCTTTCATAGGTAAGATTATTGAAAAGATAGTTTTTAATCAGCTGAACAACTACTTAAACTCAAATGAATACCTGGATAATTTTCAATCTGGTTTCCGTGTGCATCACAGCACAGAGACAGCACTCATTAAGATAATAAATGATATTCGCTTTAATTCTGATTCTGGCAAAATATCAGTGCTGGTACTGCTAGATCTTAGTGCTGCGTTTGACACTGTCGATCATAACATACTTCTAGAGAGACTGGAAAACTGGGTCGGGCTTTCTGGGTTGGCACTCAAATGGTTCAGGTCATACTTAGAAGGGAGAGGTTATGTGAGTATAGGAGAGCATAAGTCTAAGTGGACGTCCATGACATGCGGAGTCCCACAAGGCTCAATTCTTGCACCGCTCTTGTTTAGCCTGTATATGCTCCCACTAAGTCAGATAATGAGGAAAAACCAAATTGCCTATCACAGCTAAGCTGATGATACCCAGATCTACCTGGCCTTATCTCCAAATGACTATAGCCCCATTGACTCCCTCTGCCAATGCATTGATGAAATTAACAGTTGGATGTGCCAAAACTTTCTTCAGCTAAACAAGGAGAAAACTGAAGTCATTGCATTTGGAAACAAAGATGAAGTTCTCAAGGTGAATGCATACCTTGACTCTAGGGGTCAAACAACTAAAAATCAAGTCAGAAATCTTGGGGTGATTCTGGAGACAGACCTTAGCTTCAGTAGTCATGTCAAAGCAGTAACTAAATCAGCATACTATCATCTCAAAAACATTGCAAGAATTAGATGTTTTGTTTCCAGTCACGACTTGGAGAAACTTGTTCATGCCTTTATCACCAGCAGGGTGGATTATTGTAATGGTCTCCTCACCGGCCTTCCAAAGAAGACCATTAGACAGCTGCAGCTCATCCAGAACGCTGCTGCCAGGATTCTGACTAGAACCAGAAAATCTGAGCATATCACACCAGTCCTCGGGTCCTTACACTGGCTTCCAGTTACATTTAGGATTGATTTTAAAGTACTTTTACTCGTTTATAAGTCACTCAATGGCCTAGGACCTAAATACATTGCAGATATGCTCACTGAATATAAACCTAACAGACCACTCAGATCATTAGGATCGAGTCAGTTAGAAATACCAAGGGTTCACACAAAACAAGGGGAGTCCGCTTTTAGCTATTATGCCGCCCGCAGTTGGAACCAGCTTCCAGAAGAGATCAGATGTGCTAAAACATTAGGCACATTTAAATCCAGACTGAAAACTCATCTGTTTAGCTGTGCATTTGTTGAATGAACACTGTGCTACGTCCAAACTGACTGCACTGTATTTTATGTATAATCATATTCTATTTAACTGTTTTAAATTTCATTTTAAATCAATTTCTATAACTTTTTAAAATTCCTTGTTTTTATTATTTTTAATTCCTTGCTTTTATTGCTGTGAATGACTATTTCACTTTATTTTATGTAAAGCACTTTGAATTACCACTGTGTATGAAATGTGCTATATAAATAAACTTGCCTTGCCTTGCCTAAAATAGACACTCAGCGCCTCGTTATGCTGATGGCATTTTTAAATACGTGGCGCTCCCATTGAAAGCAATTGCAAAAATGTTCTGGCCTTAGGGAAAAATGCTTTGGAGGAAACAGCAGCATTACTGCTGTACAGAAGTGCTTGTGTGAGTGAATCACATAACTTCTAGATCTAGATATCCATCATGGGGCGACAGACAGGAAAAATATTGTGACATTTGTAAATGTAGACCGTGAACATGAATTGATTAGTTTTATATCTTCATTATTCTTAATAACTATATTTATTTGAAATTAACTTCTGCTATACATTTTGACATCTTTCAGGGTGGATAAAGCCATTATGTGGAGGTCAAGCTACTCCATAGTTGATTAGAAAGTAGCCCTTTACTGTGCTTTTATTTCTAAGCAAATCTTATAGCTCTCAACAGAGATAAACAATTACATGTCGACATAGAGCAAATTCCGGCACCAAACGCCTGAGGAGAAAATATGTCACAGGGTGAAATGCGCTGATGCATACATATGCAGGTTGGGCAGAAGCATATTTTGCTAATTTTAGTCATGTGAGATAATTAGCAATAATTAGCTGCAAACGCCTGCTTCATACACTCGATACGCTCATGAAAGACCTTAAATACAAACTGCATTCTGATCGACACCAGGTTTAGGAGCTCGCCGATTCAAACTCATCACTCAAACCTTCTAGACAAGCAATGGGTTCAAAGAGCAGTAGAGCAGGATGTAAGAATTGCGAGAAGAACTGCAATTGTAAATGCAGTAGTCGTGGTCAGAAAAGTCACAATCGCGTCAATGTTAATAAATCTTCTAACAACAGGAGTGGTGTTGGAAAACGAGATGTTGGTTTTGGAGGCTGTGAAGCCTCTTTTTCTGGAGGCTTCGATGCAGGAGGAATCGGAGGCAGTGATGGTGGAGGGGGATGCGGAGATGGTGGAGGCTGTGCTTTTTGAGTTAATTAGTTCAGACAGGTGAGTGACATTTGCATAATAATCACTCTATGCATTTATTTCTAAAATATGGATGTTTTATTTTTTTATTTCTGTCCATTGTGGAACTTGAATCAATCTTTTATTTTTTTAAGAAAGGAAAATGTGTCAAACAAGTTTACATTTGGTTTAAAAGGATCATCTGACTGTTGTTACCCATGCCATTTAATACAGTTACTTGTTTCCAGTGAAAATATCTTGAATTGATTTATTTTTCCACAAAATACTTTGAATTAAGTTAATTTTAACAGCTATTTTTGTGCATTCCTTGGCATGTAATTATGTGTGTAATTGTTTGGTCGTTGGGTCGCTGTCTGCTATGGCATAAACATTGTTGCATTCCATTACATTGATGATTTAATATTTAAATATTTAGCTGATTAAGAAAATAAACAAGATTCTTTAAAAAAAATCTAAGTAAATTTGTAAGATAGTAAAGTTGTAAGAATGTTAAAATATTTATATTTGTGAATGAGAGAGAAAAAAAAGTTTTTCCTAGTGCATTTGGATGCATAATAAACATTTAATTCAATATTAAATCTTTTTTGTCCCAAGTGAGTGATCTGTCCTGAGTAAACGGATTTGTGGAGACGCCACGGTGCTCAGGACGATCCAGTGACGAACATCATCAACACAAAGACAACAGCACTGTGATCTACAGTCAACATCAGGATGTCTTTACAGTCATTATGGATGCTAAACATCATAAATATACTGTTATCTGTACACAGTTCCAGACAAAAGATCACAGTTTAATAGAATTGTTAGGTAAACTTATTACTTATCTTTCTAGTTTAAAAGGTAAGCATTTCCCAAAAGTGACGACTTGGAAACATGTCTGACAACATTCTCGACCTTCAATATGAAGATGTGACATGAGAAAAAAAGTCTTGTGCTTAGATTAGATGTTTAATTTGACACATATAGTGTTTTGAAGCAGTGTGTTGAAAACTAGTCACAGAGTGTAAAGGTTCAGTCACATTAGATTTTACACTCTATTCAATTGCATCCCTGTGAACTCTGGGCAAAGAAAACTCAAGGATGGAAAGTGAAGGGTTTCATGACAGATGGAAATTCTCATCATTCCTTTTTTTTTTCAAGTTTTACTTGTATTCTTAAAAGTTATATCTATGTTGCAGTCCAGATTGTATACTTTAACAGCCAAAGAAAGAGAAAAATACATGTAAGAGATTTTTACATTTAAAATATCTCTATTTAAATGTAAGTGTAATTGACTATGTTTACAATTTTGCCACATTTGCCTGTAGTGTACTGTTAATTCTACAGTTCTTAACATATTATACAGTATGTTACTGAAATGCACAAAATTAAAATACCTGCCATTTGTTTATAAACTAATAAGTATAATGCAAGCATATTTATCCTCTGAACTTATTTCATTTGAGTCCAGTAAAAATTGACATTTCTTAAAATTAACTGAATTGAGCAGAATCATTAAAATTAGAAACATAAATTTAACTCAAAACTCTTGCAAAGAACTGCTTGCTTATAACAGCACACTTGCATGTGACTAGTAATAATTACCGCATCAGCAACTCCATGGTTAAATAGAGCATTAATTAAAGTTTCTTTAAATAAAGCAATAGAACATCAATGTTTCTCTCATCATTGACTCACACACAGGCTCTACTTTTCAGCACAATGGTAATCCACAAAACTCTTTAACTCCCAACAGCATTTGGCTTCTTTTTTTTTTTTTTCTGAAAAGTTTTACAGTGTGAGTTCACATGATGGTTCTCTAGAAGTCTGACAGAATAAAGTCAATCTGGTCAATCTGATCCTGTTTGTGGAGTTGTTTAATCAGATCTTGAGAGATTTAATGTCTTCTTTTATTTCAGTTGATTTCATCTTCGGCTGTGGCTGAAGTCACGTGTAGTTCTTGTGTTTCTCTTCCCTTCGGTGATTCTGCTTGTTAACAACAGCCGTTCATCATCAATGATCAATCATCACATACCATCAAAGAGACCAGTGTTTCCTTTTGTTGGGCTCTTGACCCTTGACATTTTGGTGTTAATAGTATGCTGGATGCTTTAACTCTGTGTTCATATAGAACACACTTAACTTTGCCAACAGAGCCAAGTGAAAAAGAGTTGTGGGCAAATTATCCATTGATCTCATTTCAAGTCCAATATCTGATTATATGGGTGTTGTATTGCTTTAGATTTTGCAGTATTGTCAATATCAGATCATTTGAATAATTTACAAATCACTTTGTGCACAAAAAGTTGTCATCTGTTGCAATCCAAAGAGTAGTGATGGTGAAATGAAGCTTCATGAAGCTTTAAGCTTTTCAGCCAAGTTGTTCACAAAAGGGTTAATTTCTGGAGGCTTCATTTGCTCACAATACCACCTGGTGGCCAAAGAGTGTAAAACAAGCAGATATATTACAGACAGAGGTGGATAGTCCAGGGGTCAGAAAGTAAAAGTCCTGCCATGTGTTTCTTCCACCCATGAACTCAGCAGCTGATTTCACCAGAGGAGGGACCAAGTCATTCCTTTCAAGTCACAAATGAGTCTTGAGTCAAATCCCAAGTCCTCAAAGAGTTAAAGTTAAAGGGGTCATATAATGCCATTTTTGTACAAGTTAATATGATTCTTTAGGGTCTAAATTAAAAGTTTGTAATATACTTTAATTAAAAATTCTCGTTAGTATTGTAAGAAAACACTAATTTTACCTGGTCAAAAACAGCTCTCTGTTCAGCACGCCATGACGCCATTCAGTGCATGTCCCTTTAAATGATCATGAGCTCTGCTCATCCTGCCCCTCTGCTCTGTGGGGCGTGACACAACACACGTGGAGTGTTGCCTTGATAACAGTTGAGGGTATCTTTGGGCGGAAGAATGGCAGCGGAGTTTCTGAGGACACTGTGCAACCATATCAATTTGAACCGGAGTCGGACCCGGAACAAGATGATGGCCCCAAAGAAGTTCGAAAATTAAGGCTCGAACAGGACGTTTCTGAATGGTTGGTTAACGTAATGTCACTTTGATCTATCTTTGTATGTACTGGCAGGGTAGCGTGCGGTAGTGAGAAACGAACGCTATGTGTTTACTGATGTATAGTTCATTGACAGATTGATGTTACAGCTAATGGTCATGAAAAACTTTTTTTCGTTAAATGTAGGCTTGTCAGTGACGGGAACGTTCTGTTTATAATAACACAATAACCATAACGCATTGTTCATTACAAACGTGGGATTATGAATTATATTGAGAACGTCGTACATAGAAAACATGCCATAATGTAACGTTACACTTGATTTCACGTAACGAACACTTGACTTCACGTAATGAAAGTTAGTGTAAACTTTCCCCTCCAGAAGTCTGAGATCTGCTAGTGAGCGACGCCTTGTGGTACCATCACAGAGAGGCTCAAAATCACTCTCCAGAACATTCTCATTCACCATTCCTGGATGGTGGAATAATCTTCCCACCCCTATCCGGAATGCTGGATCCCTGTCAATCTTCAAGCAACAACTGAAGACTCATCTCTTTTGGTACTACTTGACTTCATCCTAAACTTGTTCAAAAAAAAACAAAAAAACCTTTCCCTTTATCTTTCTCTCCTTCCCTTGCTAGCTTGTACTTATTTGAACAATGACTGAGACTTGGTGTTACGAGCACTTCCTCTGTCTGATTGCCTCTTCAAGATGAATCGCTTTATGTACTCCCCAATTGTAAGTCACTTTGGATAAAAGCGTCTGCCAAATGACTAAATGTAAATGTAAATGTAAATCTAAAATTACTTTTTTTTTCATTTATATGTTCAGGTTTTCAATAACCAACCCTGTGAAACTACAGCATGCAATGAAAGTGTTGCTCTAATAGTTATATTGAATGTATTTTAAATCTATGTAATTGTGATACACACAAAGTATGTATACAATTGTGTTATGTTTGCTTTATTTTCCTCTGATTATTTGTATTGTTTTATGTTCATTGATCGCATTATTTCCTAATGCAGTGTTTATGTGCAAATTAACAATTGTATATTGATCTACATGGAGAGAAAAAAAGGGACTCTTATTTTGACATTCTGATTGGAGAGTCGCGGACAGAACGACGAACTGCGCATGCGTCCTCAGATCAGCAGAGGAGCTGTGAAAGAGCAGACGTGACTCTCCCGTTCTTCTGACATTATTCCTGTTTTACAGGTAAAGGCACAGATTAAAAGAGAAACCAATATCTGTAGTACTGCGGTTGCATTATTACAATGTATGGACAAAGGTAAAGTGTTAATTGTGATGCAGTTTGAGAATTTGTTGTCCGTGTAATATGTGATGTTCACACTAACGTGAAAAAAGTAATTTACGTATGCTCCAGTGATCATTATATCTGACTACAGTGTTGTATTTCTTGGTTTGAGTCACAAAATGTTTGTTTGTTCATGCTAATGAGTTAATTAATAGCGTTAAGTATCTCTGGAAGGCTCACTCTGTGGTCGCGTTTGGTGCGCTTTATAGTCACGTGACCACTCACTGAAAAAAAGCATAGAAAGCAGCTGGATCTGTGTTGATCCATTATAAATGTACTCCTATGGGGAGAAAATTAGTGAATTGCATTTCACATTGGTTTTAAGAAAGAAGAGTAGTTTGAAATACTCAAGTTTACAGTTAAAATGATGAGTAAATTCATATAAAATCTCTTTGTGGTTATTAATATCATTATTGATGTTTATAAAATGTCTGTTGAGTATTTAGTTGTTAACTAAAAATGGAAAAATGAAGAAAGGAGACAAGAGAGTGTCAGAATGTGATTTATTTTGATGTTGGTGGCACTTAAGTGATGTAATAAGAGCAACTCAGACAAAAGAATGTAAAGTAATGCTTTAAAAGCAATTGTTTGTACTGGAATTTTACTGGTTGTGCCTTAAATAAACAGATCAGCAGAGGAGCTGTGAAAGAGCAGACGCGACTCTCCCATTCTTCTGACATTATTCCTGTTTTACAGGTAACAGTAATCTGTCTGCGGGGTCTCTGAAGGCGGGGCCTGCAACATAATGCATATAAATATTTAAGCTCCAGTGCTATTTAGACACGCACAGACATTTTACACTCTTTGGCCACCAGGTGGTATTGTGAGCAAATGAAGCCTCCAGAAATTAACCCTTTAGTGAACCACTTGGCTGAAAAGCTTCATTTCACCATCACTACTAGACATAACAATACTTCCGGGTTTCCCCAGTAGGGGTATGGGGAATCACAAGATGACATATACATGGTTTCTGATGTAACACTTTGATGTGGGCGTGGCTGTATTTGGGTGTGGGCGTGGCTTGTGATGTCACACTTGGATGTGGGTGGGGTTGGATGTCCACTGCAGGATGCAGCGAGCCCTACTTGAGTTTTCTGGAGACCCCTCGAGTCTTAGACCACTTACATGTGTATTTTGCTCTCTAGTGGAAGATTTAAATACTGCTGATCTATTTGATAGAGTGACATACATAGAGAATATGAAACCTGTATGAGCCCAAGTACTCCAGAGTGCAGTCTGGACGATTGGGGCGGGGCGACACATTTGGGCGGGGCGACACGTGTCGCTCCACCCACCCCCAATTCCATTGGTTTATAACACGGCAAATTTTATTGGTGTAGACCCGAACATGCGCATTCCTTTGTGTAAGATTTTGTAATTGATTTGGCCATATTATAGAAATATTATGTGGTAACTCTAGAATCATAGGCCTATCTTAATAATTATCTGTTTAGTAACCATGGTAATTTTAGTCAGATGAAGTCATTGTTTACAAATAAACTCTTGATGACTTCACCTCCAGGTTGTTCAGGCTGAATAGCGCTTCATTCATATTTCCTTGAGGATCGGCGGGCCGCGGATCAGCACTAAATTGGGATTTTATACGCAATTATGATAATTTAGAATAATTTAGATGTATTTTAGAGATGGACAAACAGGAACATAAGTGGCTGAATTTACTTTTTAAAGCACAACCATTTTTGTTGTTGTTTAAAGAGATTAGTTACGTTGCTCAATGCGTCACAAACTTGTAGGTTATAAAGTGCTAGTAAAATGTTTTCATGGCAAGCAGTGTTTCCTTGTTTATATCTTAATAAAATATTTGAGCCTATATTGATTCTCTTACAGTTTTTAAAGGTTCATATCTTATAGTTAATAAGTGTCCGTGACATCAGATATTAAAAATCCAATTTCTGTATCCACACCCTCATTGTGTTTGCATCTTCTGATCTGTGTACGGGATGAATTTAGATTCAGTTATTAACACTCGATCATTGTAGCCATATAGACCTGCATAACTATCGAATATTAAATCACTCAGAGCTGTAAATCTGTGCAATAGGTACATGAGCACTTTTAATGAGTAAAAGAGACCTTTGCTGTGATTAATATATATATATATATATATATATATATATTATTAAAGACTATAATAACTAGGCCTACTAAAAATCTAAAATCAATATAGTACAGTGATCCCTGGTTCTTTTTAAAGGACTGAGCCACAAAACCAGTAATTTAATTTGTGCATAGTCTACAGTATATATAAATGTATAAATAAAAATGTTGCAGAGAAAATCAACATTTATTGCTTAAATACGCACTAAAGCACATTAATAATAATATTTGCTGTAGGTCAGATTTAATAACAGCTGTTTTAGTAAACAAAAAAACATTTAAAATAGGCCTATATGCAAAAAAAAATAAAAAATAATAATTGTTTCAGCAAGGTTTTTATTCCCATTATCCACACATAAAACCCCAGTTCACGCTGATGGACTATTTGGTATTATTGTCTTATTTGTCACCGCAGTTGTTCTTTAAAATAAAACCATTTGCGGGTTTGTCCTATGTCTTACTGAACTACAGTGAATTATCATCGTATCCTAAGTTTTCGCTTATCCACCGAAAATGAAGAATATGGCTACATATAAATATACATTATACAAAACAGCTTAATCTCAAATAGTGGATCATTTTTATCAACATCGCCCAGCTAAAACTGCTCAATGTTTAAGTACAGGTGCTGGTCATATAATTAGAATATCATCAAAAAGTTGATTTATTTCACTAATTCCATTCAAAAAGTGAAACTTGTATAATGTATACATTCATTCCACACAGACTGATATATTTCAAGTGTTTATTTCTTTTAATTTTGATGATTATAAGTGACAACTAATGAAAACCCCAAATTCAGTATCTCAGAAGATTAGAATATTGTGAAAAGGTTCAATATTGAAGACACCTGGTGCCACACTCTAATCAGCTAATTAACTCAAAACACCTGCAAAGGCCTTTAAATGGTCTCTCAGTCTAGTTCTGTAGGCTACACAATCATGGGGAAGACTGCTGATTTGACAGTTGTCCAAAAGACGACCATTGACACCTTGCACAAGGAGGGCAAGACACAAAAGGCCATTGCAAAAGAGGCTGGCTGTTCACAGAGCTCTGTGTCCAAGCACATTAATAGAGAGGTGAATGGAAGGAAGAGATGTGGTAGAAAAAAGTGTACAAGCAATAGGGATAACCGCACCCTGGAGATGATTGTGAAACAAAACCCATTCAAAAATGTGGGGGAGATTCACAAAGAGTGGACTGCAGCTGGAGTCAGTGCTTCAAGAACCACTACGCACAGACGTATGCAAGACATGGGTTTCAGCTGTCGCATTCCTTGTGTCAAGCCACTCTTGAACAACAGACAGCGTCAGAAGCGTCTCGTCTGGGCTAAAGACATAAAGGACTGGACTGCTGCTGAGTGGTCCAAAGTTATGTTCTCTGATGAAAGTAAATTTTGCATTTCCTTTGGAAATCAGGGTCCCAGAGTCTGGAGGAAGAGAGGAGAGGCACAGAATCCACGTTGCTTGAGGTCCAGTGTAAAGTTTCCACAGTCAGTGATGGTTTGGGGTGCCATGTCATCTGCTGGTGTTGGTCCACTGTGTTTTCTGAGGTCCAAGGTCAACACAGCCGTATACCAGGAAGTTTTAGAGCACTTCATGCTTCCTGCTGCTGACCAACTTCATGGAGATGCAGATTTCATTTTCCAACAGGACTTGGCACCTGCACACAGTGCCAAAGCTACCAGTACCTGGTTTAAGGACCATGGTATCCCTGTTCTTAATTGGCCAGCAAACTCGCCTGACCTTAACCCTATAGAAAATCTATGGGGTATTGTGAAGAGGAAGATGCGATATGCCAGACCCAACAATGCAGAAGAGCTGAAGGCCACTATCAGAGCAACCTGGGCTCTCATAACACCTGAGCAGTGCCACAGACTGATCGACTCCATGCCACGCCGCATTGCTGCAGTAATTCAGGCAAAAAGAGCCCCAACTAAGTATTGAGTGCTGTACATGCTCATACTTTTCATGTTCATACTTCTCAGTTGGCCAAGATTTCTAAAAATCCTTTCTTTGTATTGGTCTTAAGTAATATTCTAATTTTCTGAGATACTGAATTTGGGGTTTTCATTAGTTGTCCGTTATAATCATCAAAATTAAAAGAAATAAACACTTGAAATATATCAGTCTGTGTGGAATGAATGTATACATTATACAAGTTTCACTTTTTGAATGGAATTAGTGAAATAAATCAACTTTTTGATGATATTCTAATTATATGACCAGCACCTGTATATCTGCTTCTGTGAAAAGTGCAATAATATCTGACTTAATTTAACGTGCAACGTCCCACCTGTTGAGATTGAGGACCACTATTGACGTTCATCACACAGAAACATAATTCATATTTCTCATAGGTGAGGCTATTTATAGCATAGGTAGGACTAGGCTATATCATGGCCACGAATTAAGAATTTGTTCCCCAGACTTAATTCGTGAGCCGCTCATATTACACAGCTCTGTTCTGCCCGAAGTACTCGGAGATGCCGTCACCAAGCGTTTGATAGGAACTTAATCTAACGAATTCTTCATAAGTTAAAAAAAAACACATTTGCTAATTGATTCTATCTAAAATCGCTGTTGTTAGCAATTAATATTTCTGTTGTACAGCCAAACAGCGTAGATCATTCATAAAAACGTATATAAATGAATGCTCATGCGCAAACGTCTACACCAATAAGCTCTGCTGTATTATATGAAATTGGGGGTGGGCGGAGCGACACGTGTCGCCCCACCTTAATGTGTCGCCCCACCCCATCGTCCAGGGTGCACTCTGGGGCTACTCGTATGAGCTCTCAGTATCAGACACTGTATCCTCCAGTAGGTGGCGCTCTTTCAGTGTGATTAATGTGATATTCAGTCAGTGGTGATGGTGGGAGGAGACAGTAAAGCTGCTCATTACTGATAAAGAGCTGAATAAAGAGGAAGTAACTAAAGCAGACAGATGTAGAGACAGAGAGATTCACACAGAGATCATTCAGCATAAAGAAGACTGAACTCAAGTCACAATGAAGATCCTCCTCATCTTCTTCACTTTCTCCCTGATCTCAGGTCAGAGCTTTTCTCTTTCATCACTGCAGTAATGATGTTGTTTTCTGTTCATAATCTTTCTGATCACAGTATCAATCTGATTGACAGCTGCAGTGAGATGCTTTAGCGTCACTGGATATTCTGGAGGAAGCCTTCTTGTTGATTCTGGGAAACTTTGGTTCAGTGACTCTGTTAAATATATGTATAAGCTACATGAGTGGAAAACAATAATAAATTATACAAAACATGGAAAGTGGATTAATGAGGGACATTTCACACTCTTTTGTGACAGTAAGGGAAACCTCATGATCTTCATCAGAGAAATAAACAAACATGATGCTGGAATTTATCGGATTATAGTTAATGACCAGTGGTCCCTTGATATGACTTTGAACGTGAACGAAGGTCAGTCATTTCAAAATCAAGTTTTGTGTAGTAAAACTACTGATAATATTTATATTTGTATTCTAAATAATTGTATATTTTTAATTTGTATAGTTATTTCTTAATTACATGAATTACAGATTCATGTTGTAAAGTGTCGAAAAGAGTGATGGTGAATATCGGAGAAACTGCAACCTTCAGCTGTGAATATTCACAGAATCATGTCAATGATATAAAGCTCATATTCAAAGAAGAAAAAGACTCAATTGACAGTATAAGGAATAAGAACAGAAGATTCAGCATTTCAGATGACAAACATAAAAACAAGTTAAGTGTGAGGATTACTGCTGTGACACCAGATGATGGAGGAGTTTATTTATGTGGAGTTTGGATCAACATACACTCGTACAGTTACTCCATTATTAATACTGTTCATCTGCATATTATTGGTAAGACAATCTCTGAATCAAATTTGGTTTTAAAGTTTCTACCATCTGTATTGATGGCAGATATACTTATATTTGTGATAAACAGCTAAAGTGGGCATGTCTAGAGTGACCGGCTACTCAGGAGGTGGTCTGATGATCAAGTGTGAACATCCTCAATACAAAACCAAGCCAAAATATATCTGTAAAGAATCAGATGGATGTTCAGAGAGGAAGAATCCAGGAGTTCAGGATGAATGGATGGAGAATGGAGATGTTTCTTTATATGACGACACCAGAGCAGGAGTCTTGATGGTGTTTTTTTAGAGAGCTGAAAGCTGCAGATGCAGGAACATACAGGTGTGGAGTGAAAGTATCTGACTATACTGAGAGCTTCACTGAACTTCAGCTGAGCGTCAAACACGGTGAGGGACTTGTGTATATAAAGTAGGGCTGTGCAAATAATCAAATGTGATGATCATGCGCATCTAGTCAGTAAAGACGGTTCTGTGATTAGTAGTTAATCTCCTTCACATGCTTTCAGATGGAGCATCATTTAATACACAGAGCCATAGTTCACTGACAAGCTATTCAATATTGCGTTCAAAATCGAATGTGATTCATCATAAAGGAGATTAACTACTAATTACAGAATCGGCTTTACTAACTAGATGTGCATGATCATCGCATTCGATTATTTGCACAGCCCTAATATAAAGTATTTTTTCTCATCTTCATGTAAACTTTTCTTGGTTTGTAGATGCTAAATATCCAATGGTTGTGACTAAAACTGCTTATCTTGGCAAAGTTCACATCAGCTGTCAGATCCCAGAGGAACATAAAGTTCATTTCTGTAAAGAGGATGATAATCACATCTGTCAGAACATCAGCTCATCTAAAGTGACACAAATGAGTGGTTCATCTGAGAGAAATGAAGAGAGAGTTTTTACAGTGAGCATCAGTAATGTGAGCGTGAGAGATGCTGGAGTTTACTGGTGTGGAGCAGAAACCAGAGACACATATTTGACTTTCATCTCCCTGACCACAAAAATTCAACTCAAACTCATCAGTGAGTCTATTCAGATGATTTCACTGTAAATACAGTCTATTCAGAATAATTTGTGTTAAATGTTTGTTTGTTTTTAGTGGCTCCAGTAGTGAGACATGAAGGAGAATCTGCTGAGATCATCTGCTCTTATGATTCAATCTATAAATCAAACACAAAGTCTCTCTGTAAGGGGAAGTGCTCCACTAGAGACAGAAATCCTCTCAGTGAGACTGTGAGAGAAGAGAAAGAGACCAAGACTGACAGACTGACTCTGAAAGATGACGTCACTGCAAGTGTCTTCACTGGGACCATCACTGGACTGACAGCAAAGGATGCTGGGAAATACTGGTGTGCAGTGACATTAGAAACAGACCTCAATTATCTTTACACTCATCTGATGGTCATCATGAACGAGGGTGAGGAAGGTTTATTCATCTGAATATGTGAAGCTACGGCTGTGAATTGATGTTCTTGTGTTTGTAATCATTTCCAGAGCTGAACTTGACTAAGTATGAAGGAGACGACGTGTCAATCCAGTGCAAACAGCATGATGAAGATCAGAAAAGCTTCTGCAAAGCACATGAAGCCTCCATGTGTGTGAAGGATGGAGTTTCATTGGAGACGATCAGAGATGATCGATTCTCTTTCAGTGATGAAGCATCTGGAGTCTTTACTGTGAACATCACTGATCTGAGAGAAGAGGACTCTGGGATATACTGGTGTGGAGCTCACGTCACCACTAGAGTCAGTCTCACTGTTAAAAAGGGTATGAAACATTAATTTAGCTTATTTCTTTATTGTATGTTTAAGTATACATCTGTACATCCCCATTTTCACTAATCATCACTGTATGCGTTTATGTATTTTCAGATTTCTCTTTGCTCAACATTATTTCTATATGTTTGACAATGCTGCTGATTGGAGGATTCACTGTGACTGAGTGTTTATTGAGATAATGTGATGCTGTCATTCATAAACACACACACACACAATCAGGAATTTATCAGATTTTTTTGTTTAATATCATGCTGAGTAGAGTAGTACTACAGAGTAGTAGTCTGGTAGTAAAGTCTTTTTTTTTCAAATGAGGTCTTTTTTAATTTTTTGAATTGCGTTTTGTAAAATGTTGCTACTTGTGTTAACTTCTGATGTTGTTTTGAGATCATATGGTTGCACTCATCATCAGACGAGACAGATGGGACACAGTGAAGTAGTGAGTCAGTATGCACTGATGTTTATGTGCATTTCGTTTTTAAGTTTTACTCTGCATATCACGTTTTTCTCTTGTTCAATCTTAGAATTCACATTATCATTCAGAGATATTATTTACTCCTCTACTCACCTTCCCACAATCCCCTCTGATATACACTTTACTCTACTGCACACTTACCCATAATCCCCTTCTGATGGCGTTACATGTACCAATTTCCAGCATGAAGATCCTACAGACACATGGAGTTTCCTTTGACTCCACCGCTGTCAGTTGAATGCATTCACTCACAGCAGAAATCACAGATCATCACACATGAACCTGTCATTCACCCGTCAAACAGAGAGTTGTTCTTAGAAGTTTCTCATGAATGCTGGAGGTGTTTTTGTGTTTCATGAGAAACAGGTCATTTTTCTTTCCAATTGAAAGCCACAGAAAACAGGTGACACACAGCGTCTCCGTTTAGTTTATTGATTGTGAAGATTAAACAGACTTATTCAGGAAACCCACAGTGAGACACATGAGACTGAGACGCAAGCAGAACAATGTAAGCAGAAAACAAAGTATAAGCTGCTTATTTAATAATTCCTCCTGCATCTACTGAAAGTGTTCAATGATGTTTAAAATACTTTTTATGATCAAGAAACTGCCTTACTATGTTAAAGAGGCGTGCTAAAGCTGAACCAACATGAAATGCTTACATGCTTGTGGTTTTCTTTTGTTCTTTCGTGTAAATTATTCGGGTCAAACCAAGATGACCTTCACCCACAGATGTGATAAGAACAGAAAACTGGTTCCTGTAGACAAACTTTCCACTCCAAACAAAAGAAAGAAATGCTGCACAGTAAAACCTCCGGTGTTAAATGAACACTGCAGTGTTTATATAATCCACACTCAGTGTTAAAAAGTAACACTGAAGCAGTGTTAAAATTAATGAGATAATTATTTTAGTAATTGAGTGATGATTGAGCATTATTGATGAACACCTGCTGTTAACAAACTGAATCACTGAAAGAAAGAACAGAAAAAAAGAGCGAGACGAGCAGAAATAGAACAAGAACTACAGTCACAGCCTTAGATGAAATCAACACAAGATACAAGACATTAAATCTCTGAAGATCTCATCAGAGGAGGATTAAACAACTCCACAAACAGCATCAGCTGCCTCCTGCAAATAGTGTCATGTGAATGTACAACGGCGCGAGTCGGTGGGGCCAGGCCTTCGACCATTGATGCTTGGCAATGTTGTTTGTTTGATATACGTGATTGTATGGAGGAGTGACTTTTGTGTTTTTGTTGTCCTTCCCTCTCTCCCTCCCTTTTGACTGGACTTTGAGATGTTGAGTATGTGTCTGTTGTTTTGTTTTGTTATATTTTGGATGTTGTGTTGTGTTATGTGTGAAAAAAATCAAATAAATGTTGATAACAAACAGCATGAGCTTCACGCGTTACTAACCAGACTGACTTTAGATGTTGATGTTTTAGTTTTGTTTGAATTACCATTATCGAGGTCAGTGTTTGCTTTAGTTGGGCTCTTGACCCTTGACTTAAAACATAAAAAAAAATTGGCTGCCATAACTGTGTGTTTGTTTAGACATGTTAATTATGGATATATATATATATATATATATATATATATATGTATGCAAAAAAGCATAATGAAAATTTGATCAGGTGTTGGTTATGTTTTAATAAAGACATGATCAGCACATAGTGGCTTCAGTAACTGATTTAATTTTGTGTATAGTCACTGGTAGAGTTATTAGTTAGTTTTGTTATTCATCTTATGATATGCATAGTTTAAGATCTGACAGTTATAAGATTAACATGTAAGCCTTTTGAAACTTATTTTGCACTGAAAGTTTTACTTTTCATTATCAAACAGACTTCAAGAATCAGCGAATGAATCTCAACAATGGTGACAATCAACATAAAGCTCCATGCTGCAGTGCATTGATGAATGGCCTCTACTTTGCTTGGATCAGCAGTCACTCCTTGACTGTTGACAACATGACCCAGGAAGGAAATCTCACAAAGATAGAGTTTGCATTTTTTCAGGTTCAGAGTTAAACCAGCTGATTGCAACTTTCGCCACATGGCCTGAATGTCTGCAAAATGTTGTTCCATCGTGGGAGAATAAATCATTATGTCGTCAATGTTGACGAAACATATGACCCATGCAATTCCCTTAAGACAATTTCCATGAGTCTTTGGAACGTTGTTGATACATTTTTAAGTCCAAAACACATAACATTAAAATGATATAGCCCACCTGACGTGATGAAAGCGGTCTTCTGTTTGCTTGCTGGTTTTGGAGCTTCCTCAGGAGGATTTCTGTGATGCGCTCAGAATCGGAGCAGAACACAGACATGTAAAGTCATTTTTAGCTCAAGGTGCACGCCTAAATGGTCAGATACATGCAAAATGTGTTAAAATGTGGCGCCTAGTGATTATTCATACAAACCTTCGTCAGTCATGTAATAAATTAATGTAAAGAGTTGAGAATGAAAATACACATGTAAAGGTAAATTGGATCCGTGCGGCTCTTAAAGTGACAGCCGGCTAATATTCCTGCGGAGACTGTGTGCTTAATATTAATCAAACAACAAAAGAGAAATTCAAAATCACACACTGCTCTTGAGTGAAGGACTTTTGTAGCTTTAATAAGAAACAAAGAAAGTTTAATTCTTACAGTGAAGACTATGCTGTTTTCTTTTACATTTGATTATTCATTTCTGTAGTAGTTAACTGCTTGAAACTTGCATAAAAAAACTTAAAGCACAGCTTTTCATTTGTAGGCCTATCTTTTTATTCTGTTGTATTTGCTTTTTAAATTAATGACAGTTTAATTATTTTCAATAATTTTGAGGACTTTTTGTTTGTTTGTTTTGTTTTTACTAGTTACCTAGTACTCTGCTGTAGTATTGTGAATTGTGAAATTGCTGGTCTCTACAATGTAGATGTCATAGCAAACCTTATTTTACAGGAAATATAATATATTTGATATGTATCACTATCTTTAAAAAAATCACTCATATATTGTTTTGGTCATATGGCCCACTCATAATCGTGTTAAATAATCGTGATTACAATATTGACCAAATTAACCGTGATTATGATTTTTGCCATAATCGAGCAGCCCTACACCCAACACGTAACATTAACCCTTGATATTTACAATACACCAAAAACAATCAAAAGGGAAAAAACAGAAAAAAACAATGAACCATTCACAAATTCGGCCAGAGAATGTCATCGGTTGTTTCTCAATATGCGTTCTTCAGCGATCTTGCATTCTTGTGTTCTCGTTCTACATCATCATCATCAACCATCGAAGTTCAGTTCCAATTCTCAAGAATGCATGTACAGAGGACGCATGAAAGTGCCCGGATTTGTTCTTGATATCGAGGATGCATCAAGTGCAGATTTGAGAGAATCGAGCCCTTAGAAATCCCAGAGGACGCTGCAGGCGGCCGGTGTACGGAAGCCTGTAAGCTTTAAACTCGCTCTCGCAAATACTTGAAGGCTCTTGAAGTTGAAAGTAAACATTTATCGTTTTGTTTTCAGTAAAAAAATCAGCAAAAAAAAAAATCTAAAATATGCTGCAGAGCTGAAGAGGTTAAAGTCTTTAAAGAGGTTAAAGCTTCTACAGTAAACACGCAACCGTCTTATTGAAACCTATGGCTCCATCTAGTAGCAAATATGAGGTAATGTTAAATTTCTATGACAAAACATTACATTTCTTGGTTTCATTAAAATTATGGTAGTTGATACAGAATATACGTTAACTTTGTGTTCTGGTTTGATTCATTGTAAATGGCACTAATATACTAGCCTCCAATATGTTCAAAAACAAAAGAATGAATCTGAAGGAATGAAACTTTGGCCTAATATTTGATAATTACTAAGCCATTGTTCATACAGATGTTTTTATGATCAAAGTTAAAGTGAAGGGAAGGAAGCAGATAAATTCATGTTCAACTGTCATCAATGATACTGAAGTTTGTCTGAAAGCTGCTGTCCGTGGTGCTGAATTCACATCAATCTGCACTCTTAAAACAAATGTGTTAAAATCAACACAACCTGTGTTATATTTTAACACACCTGTGTGTCAAGTTAAGGACAACACATTTTGTGTTAATTTCAACTCAACCAGTGTGATATTCTTCTTAACACAGGTTGATAACATTAAAATATTTAACACACTAATGTGTCATAATGACACAAATATGACACAAATTGTGTGATTTATGACACATTAGTGTGTTAAAAAAACAGATGTGTTAAAAACAACACAACCTGTGTTATATATTAACACACCTGTGTGTCTAGTTAAGGACAACACATTTTGTGTTAATTAAATTTTAACACAACCAGTGTGTTATTATTTTTAACACAGGCAGTGTGTTAAAATATTTAACACACTGATGTGTCAAAAATTACACAATTTGTGTCATAGATGTGCTATTCTTAACCAGTTAAAATGAATGCAATACTGAATACTGAATGCAAAAAACAGAAACATAAAATCAACTGAAATAAAAGAATAAATCTCTGAAGATCTCAGCAGAGGAAGATTAAACAACTCCACAAACAGCATCACCAGCTTCACTCATTACTAACCAGTTTGTCTAAAAAAGTTATTTAGAACAGAGGTTTAGATGATGAATATTTCATTTGAACATACCATTAATGTGATCAGTGTTTGCTTTAGTTGGGCTCTTGACCCTTGACTTTCTAACATTAGTTTTTCTCTGATTGCTGTAAAGCTGTGTTTGCAAAACACATTTGTTACGGCAAAAAAACCCAGAAGAAAACATGATCAGTTGGTTTTGATTGATCGCTAGTGATGAGTTAGTTGTTGTGTAATGTCTTAATTCTCAGATCTCATCCAGAGTCCAAATGTGTGATTATTTGAGATTAACAAGTAAAAATAAGGTGTGATGTAGATAAAATACATCTACAATCTGATACTTCGCTGAATTTTAAAAACACTTTGCACCTAAGACATTTTGAACATCTGTATGAGTTAGACGCAAACATTCATCAAGAATCAGCATATGAATCTCAACGATGGTGACAATAAACAAAAAGCTTCATGCTGCAGTGCATTCTGGGTGCACCAATCAAAACTCATTCATGGCTCCCAGAATGCATTGCAACATGAATAAATTAAGCCAATTTTGTTGATTGTCACCATTGTTGAGATTCATATGTTGATTCTCCATGTCTATGTGTGCCATAGACAAAAATTTCTTGTGCTTTTTTTAATTGTTTAAATTGTCCAAACACTGTTAAAATTCAACCTACAGAAACAAAGAGCTTCAGTATTCAACATAACAATCAATGAATCATGATCATCAAAACATGGTCATTGTTTTCAGCATCAAGTAGCCAACATCATCTGATCATGTTTTCTCCAGGTTTTTCTTTGCAATAATAAGCTGCCCTGTATACAGAATTATAGCAGTAAAAGAGAGGAACATTTTTTATGTATATATATATATATATGCATTTAAGGGTCGAGAGCCCAACTAAAGCAAACTCTGACCACAGTGATGGTGATGGTGAAGTTTTGTGAAATGAAACCAACATCTAAACCTTTGTTAATTCTCATTAAGAACTTTTGTATGACAGAAATAAAAACGAATGGTGTAATAATGTGTAAATGAAATGTAAAAGTTGTACTGTGTGATTGATTGTTTTAGTGATGTGCTAAGTCTGATTAGTAATGTGTTTTATTTCAGTTGATCATCTGTCTGTGACTAAGTCAGTTGTAGTTGTGTTTCTCGTTGTCTCTCTCTGTTTTTCTGTTTCTCTTTCCTTCAGTAATTCTGCTTGTTAACATTCTCATTAAGTTCAGATCTGCTTCAGTGTTACTTTAACACTCTGTATTGTGGGACCAAACACACTCTGATCAGTGTTAATCCCTGAAGATTCTCCAGATAACATCCCCAACCCTTCAAAGAACTCCACATCATGACCATCTCGGTAAACATTCTGGGAACGTCATTGACACCGGTGGGACGCTTTGATAATGCTCTGGGAACATTACATTTCTAGCGGGGAAATCCATATACCTGACACGAGTGCATCCACATCATTTACCAATGAAAAAAACAGGTGCGGATTAGTTTAACAGCTTGTGGAGTGACATAGGCAGAAATGTGATTGGATGATAGTTAACACATATTGTGTTGGACACACTATGTTGTTTCTCTCTCTCTCTCTTTCTTTTTACACATGATCAACTTAAAATTACACAAAATGTGTTAAAATGGCCATAACACAAAAAATGTGTTAATATTTAACACATCCGTTTTTAGTGTGCTATATTATTATTGTTTTTATGCATAAAGTATCCAAACAAAACAAAAGCCAGTCAGATATGGTATGTTTCCTTATAAAAAGCTGTTAATGTTTCTTACAACTAATCATATGTCAAAAATCCAAAGCAGAATTTTTTTTTTTTTTTTTTCATTTCCAAGGGTGGTTTGTTGTATAGTCTGTATGGAAGCACAGTGAACTTATATGAGCAGTTGCCCTCTAGTGGAAGATTAAAATAACTGTATCAGACACTGTATCCTACACTAGGTGGCGCTCTTTCAGTGTGATTAATGTGATATTCAGTCAGTGGTGGTGATGGTGGGAGGAGACAGTAAAGCTGCTCATTACTGATAAAGAGCTGAATAAAGAGGAAGTAACTAAACCAGACAGATGTAGAGACAGAGAGATTCACACAGAGATCATTCAGCATAAAGAAGACTGAACTCAAGTCACAATGAAGATCCTCTCATCTTCTTCACTTTCTACCTGATCTCAGGTCAGAGCTTTTCTCTTTCATCACTGCAGTAATGATGCTGTTTTCTGTTCATCATCTTTCTGATCACAGTATCAATCTGATTGACAGATGCAGTGAGATGCTTTAGTGTCACTGGATATTCTGGAGGAACCATTCTTGTTGATACTGTCAGGTCTTCACCCAATAACATTCAATATCTGCAAAAACAAACCAATGGCAAGTGGGATATAATAATAGACAATAAAAAACAAGCTCAATGGATTAATAAAGGAAGATACACTTTATATCTCAACAAAAACAGAAATGTCATGCTCTTAATCAGAGAACTAAATGCACAGGACTCTGGAAGATACAAGATTGGACTTTCAGGTTCAGAGTTTATTGAAATAGATTTGAATGTGATAGATGGTGAGTAATTTTGACATATTATGAACTACATACAAAGCAGGGCTGAATATACTGAATGTTCAATATCCTTTTAAAAAATGAACACTGGGGCAAGAAGGGATCTTGACAATGGAGGGTTTGTGTAGGATCCATTTATCAACGGTATAGCTGTTGCGATGTAGTTACAGTACTTTATCTTCAATTTTAACTGGTAACACTTTACAGCAAAGTTCAATTTGTTAACATAATTTGTTAACATGAATAATATTTTTTGCTACATTTTTTGTTGATGTTCATTTATTTAGAAATTTAGTATTGTTAAAGTAAATTAATGTTTGTTCTTATCACACTAACTTGTGTGGTTTTACACATTATGTTGACTATAAGTAACATTGCACATGCATATCTACAAAGTCTCATTAGAGTGTTAGTAGAGTATTAGTAGACTGGTAGGGTTAGGGTTAGAATAAGTTGACATTTACTTGCAAGGTTACATATAGTCAGTAGAATGTCTGTTGGGAGACCATCACAATAAAGAGTTAGCAGATATTAATCAGACAGTCTACTAATACTCTAATGAGAGTTAGTTGACATGTAGGTGCAGCATTATTTATTGTCAAAAGAATGTTCAAAAAGGACCATCAAAATAAAGTGTTATGCTCATTAATATATCTTAAGGTGTTAAAATGTATTTGTACACAGCAAAATCCCCTGTGTCAAATTAACACTGCGGGGTGTCAGTCAGTGCAAGTTTATTTCAGTTGAAACAGCTCACACTTACATTTTATTCTAGGACTAGACTTAAGCCTTGTCTGTGAAACCGGAGGTGGGAGTGTTAATTTAACATTTTACTGTGCAGAAATATATATTTCAGAAATTTTAATCAGCACCCAGCCTGTTTTATTTAGCTGTGCGCATAGTTAAATCTGTATGGTGAAGCTGCGCAACCCATAGACAGTGCAGAATGGATGAGAAGCACAGATTTAAAAACAAAAAAATAGACGAAGGGGGGTCCCCCAGATATTTTTGATGTAAAATACAAACACAGTTAGGATATGGTACATTTCGTCAATTAATTATTTCCAGTCATTCATGTGACTGAAGTCTGTTTATTAGGCTGTCAAAATGTAAATGCCTCTATCAGGGTTGGCGACAGAGTGCACAAGGTCAGGGGGCATGCACAATTTTTTTTTTTTTTGGGGGGGGGACTTTGAAAATAAAATAACCTTTTTCTGAATATTGATTGATTTAAGTTTTAATTTTGTAGACAACTAGTGTAGAAGTAATTTTAAGATGCAACGAATAAAACGGGAAAACACAAACACGAAACTTGTAAATAAAATAATTTGATATAGCCTACAATTTAATAACTAATTTAATAAGAAATAATTAATTAAAAAAGTTATAAGTTATTATTTTCTCATAGCTTAATATTAATTTATTCACATCTGCACTCACAGCTACCCCCTAGCCTACATCTTTGGCACATCACCTGTTTTATTGAGCTGAATTTTGGACAAGAGATGAAGTTGAAATGATATAGATATGTAAAGATATGACATTATTGCATATCAGTGTAGTATATGGTCTATTATTCTATTTTTACATATATTTTTTTCCATTGTTATATTTTAGGGGTAATGTTAGCCGTTAGCCATTTATTAGTCTGGTCGTTTGATGAGAAAGTGATGAAATTTTCAATAAACGCGTTAAGAATGCATACAACTGTAGCATCAGGAACTAATGACAGCACGGTTTAATGTTTGGTTGACCAATCATCGGAAAGGGGCATTTTTTCTCTCACCCACATGCAGAGATAAAAAAATCAAGCTGTTTATACATTTTCTAGCCCTGAATGTAAAAACGGAAACGAAAAAAGGAACCGTTTTCTTATTTTTCTGTTTTTAATATTAAATTAAAAAATGAATGATCGGAAGATACCCTCAGGGGTCAGTGTACTTTTGCATCCATTCTTTTTTAGTTTTTTAACCCAGAAATGAAATACGGAAAATGCGGTTTCTTCTTTAATGGTTCAAACACTGATGAATAGAATAAGCAGGCACAAACAAATTTTCATTATTCAAAATCCGATTTCATTAAAAATCATAAAAATGATATGAAGTTTGTTTTTTAATGTATATAGGCTAAATGCTAAGTTTAATTTCTACCTTTTTGTAGCGTCTCTATACAGACACTATAGCGCCCTCTCGCGCTACTACCATAACTGCTTTATGAAAACCTTTTAGCTTCGATATTTTTATGATCGTAATAATTTTTCACACCTAAAAACATGTATGAAATACTCATTACATATTTCTTTGCAAATAACTGTATCCTGGGCAAGTTCTACGGGAGTGCTAGAGGGAATGAAACGAAAAAGCAAGAGAAGGTCAGTTAAATCAAAGGGACTTTGGTTAAAGCTAGAAATAGGATGACTGACATCCTGTTGATTTCCTGAGTGGCCATGCTTTTAAGTTAGAATCAACTCTAAGTTTTGTTCAGTGCTGCACAATTGGGGGCCTGTTTCATAAAAAAAGTTTACCAAATAAGCCAGGATTATTTCAGTTAGTCTGATTTATTGTCAGCTGATTTGGTTCAAAATAACTAACTGAAATAAGCCTGGTTTATTTGGTAAACTTGTTTTATGAAACAGGCCCCAGGAGTCTCATTATAACAAACAAAGTGTAACATGATGTAAATAAGAGATTCATTGTGCAGTGTAGATCTTCAGTGATTATAACGGAATTTTGTGAGATCTTGATAAACTGAAATGAATGACAGTTTTATAATTATTATAGCCCAGCAGGCACAAAACAGGCACACAACGTCATAAGACGTTGGTATTTGGTTAAATTTTGGTTGCGACGTCGGGTGACCAAAATCCAATGTAAATCCAACGTCTAATGTCTATGTTAAATTGATGTCCAATACCGACGTCAGCTGACGTTGAGATTTAGTTGTTTTTAGGTTGTGTAACCAAAATCCAACGTTAAGCCAATGTCAAATTGACGTCAAATATTGACGTCAACCCGATTTTAATTTTCAACCAAAATCCAACGTCTGTCTGACGTCATGTCCATCGTCAACCTGACGTTACATAGATGTCTGGTGCCTGCTGGGAGGGAGCGCAGAGAGCTTTGCACGCTTTCTTGGCTAATCCATTCAGTATTTGAATAAGTGTTTCATGATGCTGTTGGACCAGTGACAGCTGCACGCTGCAATGTTTCGGGAGTGACATCTGCATATAAATGCGGCATTAATTAGCAGGGCAAAAATATGTCAACATGTATATTAAGGCTAGAGTACCGTCACTGATTTCAGAAGCACCCTCAGTGATTCAGGAACTGGCCTACCTGTATCAGATTACAACTTTGTATATTTCTATTTTTACCCCATATATTAAACCGTGTGTAGCGCTCTAACACGATGTAAGGTACATGCCATTGTAAAGGATTTTTACCCTTTTACATTGTTTAATTTAGCTCTTTGGTTTAAGCTTTATTTTAGCTTTAGGGAATCTTACGATCTGATATTGATATGATCAATTGATATTAATCAAATCGTCCAACTTATACCTTATCTAACAATCGTCCAGCGAGTTGTTAGATTTCAGTATATCTGAGAAATTCTGTTTATTCTCGTGGCCACGATATAATAATACAGAATTAATTAAATAAACTTATGACAGTTATGAGCATAGGTAACGTAATCTGGGCAAAGTTCTGATTTGAATATTACACAACAGAACACAGAACACTTCTCTATAAATCAAACAAGAGTTTATTTGCTATCTTACTAAAATACATGAACTAAGCTAAATAACATAAAACAAAATACATACACACAGGCAATGAATTGTTGCAATTGAGAATGATTAAAATATAGCACTGTTTTGCTATTTCCACACGATTTTACCCGTGTCGATCATCAAGAGGAGAACTCTATTATCCTTACTCTTAGAGATAAATACCACATGATTCAGCGGAATAGAGGTTGTTTGATACTTGCTTTTAAGTTGAAATGATCTGTGTGGCTTGAGGGAATCCCGCGTGTCCTCGTCGCGTGACGTCACTCTGGGGATGCCCTTCGGTTGTTGGTTGGTTGGCTCTGGGTGCTGTTTGACGCTCTTGAGTTCCTTTCGCATAGCTTCAGACTTTCAAGGGTTTCTTCAGAGATTTGACTAAGTGTTGGTTCAATGTTCAAACTCGGCCAGATGTTAAGGCTAGGAGCTCTTTGGAGCAGCTCCAAGTTTCAAGAAGCGCGCGATTTTCAAGCAGAGCCAGCAGCAGAGAGCGAGCGAGAGAGAGCTGGGGGTCCGTTTTTTAGATGAAAAGACGGAGCCCCGCCCACATGGATCAATCTTCCGTGCGTACATTTATCTGCTTAGTTATTTTGTCACATGAAGAAAATATCCTGGCAGATCTCTATATGTGTTATAATCATACATTATGGTGCTAAGGTTAATTTCATTCACACCAAATTATTGCATTTATCATGGCCGTTAAAATGAAACCAAATTCAGCATATTTCCTACACGTTAATAGTTTACCTGCTAAAACACAACAAAGGGTTCAAATTAAAGATTAAAAATAACACATCATGCATATGATACTTATGAGTGTAGTACTCACTTTACAGGAGAAAATTATACCTCAAAAGATTACAAAAATACCATAGATTCCAATAACACAGCAAGCTTACTTTCATTTCATAAAATACAACTTGAATGTATATATTGTAAAATATATTTTATACATTGCTTTTGAATATATTGCTTTAATAGCCCAGTAGCTATTATTAATTGTCTTTTGGAACACTTTATAAAAGTTTTGAGTCCTTTTAGCAAGGTCCAAGACCAGAAACGAGCTGTGGAATGTGGGTGAAACGGGAGGTCAGGAAGGAGAGCTGTCCAGGTCATGAGAATGTCACGTTTGTGGAGATCTGGTCTTTCTTAGCTTGGACATCTGTCGTAAAACGTCTTTCTTGTTGATACCATCATTGAGTTACTGCTTAAGCGGTCAGGAGATATCATAAAGTTTGTCGCTGGGCCATTAGCAGATGTTTACCTCAAAGCTCTCCTATTTTTTTAGGGGTTTCCTTAAGATGATAACCCAAAAGCATGGCAGGAAATTGGCCAGCCAGTTGGGTGAGGTGCTGTTCGTCTGTCAATTTTATGACTTGCAGATAGTGAAGAAAATGTATTTAAGCCTAAGGAATTTGTGGTTGCACTTGTGTGTGTGTGTGTGTGTGTGTGTCCTTCCTCTCCACAAAGGCATTACACCATGCATGGTCCTCTCCGATACCGTGACCCAGACAGCACACAAAATTGACAAAATTATATCCCAGTATATCATTTCATGATGATAAAGTTCCCAGGATTCTGCCTATGTCTATTTTAAAAAAACATATTTTTATTAAGTCTCTGCATTGTTCCAAAGACTCTAGTTCTCAACTGAACGTGCGGGAGAAGCACCTACTAAATTTGGCCAAAGAAAACCTGTTAAAATCAAAATTTTTCTGTATTAATTTGTGCATTTTTCAAATGTTTATTAAAAGTACAAAAATTCACAAACAAAAATCTGAAAAGAAGTCAATATTTTACCTTTTCGTGAAGAAATTTGTGTGTACGTTCTAATTTAAATTTTGGTTTTCAGCATAGCATTTAAAAATACAATAACTTTTCATGTTTTCGTCGGGGTTAAAAACGAAAAACGAATGGACGCAAAAGTGCACGGACCACGGACCCTTCTGAATGTTACTTTTTGCACAGCGCTATCTCCGATCTGTGTGCGAGGTCCGTGTACGTTTTGATAGTTTGTTTTTCAATTTGAAATTAGATAAGCAGAAACGAGAAAACGTTTTTTTGGTTCACGGGTAGAAAACAGATAAATTACTTCAAAATTCGTTTTCCCCTTGTGGGCGGTCGTGACACGCCCCTTTCCACCGATTGGCCAACCAAATCTGAGCCCGTGACATCATCCTCAGTTCGTTCAGCAAAATAATAGTCCTCTGCTGCTGTACGGGGCAGGTCCTAGATCAGGCTTTCCTCTGTGTAACATAACGTATTTCACATAAATAATTATTTCAGAAATGTTAATCAGCACCCAGCCTGTTTGCACGTAGTTAATGTTGAAGCTGCGCTACCCATAGACAGCGCAGAATGGATGAGAAGCACAGATAAAAAAAAAAAAAAAATAGATGTAGGGGGGTCCCCCAGATATTTTTTTTAGTAAAAAAATAACGATGACAAATCTGATTAAGCTCACGCAGTTAGGATACGGTACATTTCGTTAATAAATTATTTACTGTCATTCATGTGAATGAAATCTGTTTTTAGGCTGTCAAAATGTAAATGCCTCTATCGGGTGAGGGGGCACGCACAATAAAAAAAAAAAAAAAATTTAACACGCAATAAAAGTATTTACGTTTTTCAGAGGAACAAAAATAAAAAATAAAAGATAAGTCACGTATAAGTGGATACATATTTAAACTAATATTTATATAATATTTATACTAATGGATATAGCCTAACTGCATATAGGTAATTAGCTATAAACAAGCCAAAACAAAGCGAAATTGAAGGTAAAGTTATCCTACCTCTCTCATTCGCACAAATCCAAATGTTTCCATATACGCTATAGGCCTATTTGAAGCGATATAGGCCTATTAGGTTTGGTAGTTCACGCGCGTTCCAGTATTGACGGAAAAAAATCATAATGAGCAAAAAATATGCCACAGTGGACCGGTGCTCACGCTGGAACGATGGCACGGTGAACGGCTGCGCTGTTTGCAATGAGCCTATATTAACAAAACGACTATATCCGCGTTAAAACAAACCTTTTCCCCCATTAAAACGAACGCTCAGTTTGTGGTCCATTATTACTTTAATGAAAACACACACACACACACACACACAAAGACAAACTCACTTATAGGTTATTAAACAAATAATAATAATAATAATTATTATTATTATTATATTATTATTAACACAAGTTCTGTGCGTTTGTCAGTGCCGCTATTGTCCTGTCAATCTTGCGCGGCTCATGCTGTATAAGCGGAGGCTTGTCTGCTGTCCAACTCTAAATTATTTTTGTTATAGCTATAAAATGGGCGGATGGCTGAACACACCGGCACAAGCCTTAAGAGTTTGTTTATTTATCTATAGTTATTTATTAATACTTAAGCGTTGAGGGCTGTGCACACTCATAACATAAATCCTGGCTAAATGCACGTTCCCAGCTATGATTAGCCAGTAAAAATTAAATCCACCCTCAACCGATTTGCATTTACAGTAGGCTATTTGCAATGACTGTCCCATGTCCAAAACTGAGCGTATTGTCTAAAACAGTGCTCGAATTGAGGTAAATCCTACACTCTGTTGCCTGTTCAACAGAGTGTAGGATTTTGATCTACATTTCACACGATCATTTGATCTACATTTCACTACTGATTATACCCTGTATGATTGTGTATGTGACAAATAAACAAGAACCTTGAACCTTGAACCTTGTTCTTATAATGATATATAGCCTAGTCATGGATACCATGATCAAATAAATAGTCATTTAAAAATATATATAGCAACACAATATATATATAGCAACACATAACCCCCAGCCCCAAGGGACCCCCCCCCCCCCCCCCCCCCCTAAAAAATGCTGGGCTAAATACAACTCAACCAAAAACAACCCAATCGCTGGGTTTGTCCATATTTTACCCAGCACTGGGTTGTATTTATCCAGCATTTTTTAGGGGGGGTCCATTTTTTGAAGAGGCTGGGGGTTATGTGTTGCTATATATATATATATATATTATATATATTGTGTTGCTATATATATATTTAAATAACTATTTATTTGATCATGGTATCCATGACTAGGCTATATATCATTATAAGAACAGGCTTTTGAGTTAATCAACAATATATACAAAATTACACATATTCAGTCAATGCAATGTTAGGCTATATAACAATGAGAGATAAGCCATTGTTCTCTTTTTAATTGCTTACCCTAATTAATATTTGATGTAACTTCCAAATACATTGAAATATCTAAAAAATAAAAACATAGAATAAAAAAAAAAAAAAATAAAAAAAATAAACTCAATGGAGGGTATCACTGTCAAATTCAGCAGCAATTTATTTGATTATTTAATCTTCATTTACTAGTGAAATTTCCGGTCTGAGCAATGGTGCCAGCTTTCCCTTTGCGCCACCAGGTGGAGATTTCACTAATGAGTTTGTATGACTGCATGCATACTGTATACTTCAAAGAATGTCATGCACGATCATTTTGATTCATTTTCGACATTTTGGGTAGCTCTGATGCCATGAGCCAGTTTTGATGACTTTGCAATAATCCTAAATATAGACTAATAATTAATGATCAGTTATAATTACAGACTTGTCACAGCACTCATTTGTAAACCACTTTTGATAAAAGCATTTGCTAAATTATTAAATGTAAATGTATAAAATGTTTTAAAAAGTGTAATAATGGAAAAATGAGTGCACGTTTCAAATTTATGTAGGTAAGATACAAAAGCTCAGAAATGGAGTGGATAAAAGTAGAAAGATAGAAAAAGAGAAAATAACCCGTCAAAAAAATCAGTTGCATGAGAAGAATTCTCTTGCTGACTAATTTTTTTTTCGCTTAGCTTCACCGGAGCAGCACAAAACAAGCAGCCCCTAAATGATGTAATGCGCTTAGCGGTCTATAGAGACGTTGTAGTAGAGGCATTTACATTTTGACAGCCTAAAAACAGACTTCATTCACATGAATGATAGTAAATAATTAATTAATGAAATGTACCGTATCCTAACTGCGTGAACTTAATCAGATTTGTCATCGTTATTTTTTTTACTAAAAACTATCTGGGGGACCCCCCTACATCTATTTATTATTATTATTTTTTAATCTGTGCTTCTCATCCATTCTGCACTGTCTATGGGTAGTGCAGCTTCATCGTACAGATTTAACTACGTGCACAGCTAAATAAAACAGGCTGGGTGTTGATTAACATTTCTGAAATAAATATTTCTGTGAAACGCATTAGGTTACACAGAAGAAAGCCTGATCTAGGACCTGCCGCATACAGCAGCAGAGGGCTATTATTTTGCTGAACGAACTGAGGACGAAGTCACAGGCTCAGAATTGGTTGGCCAATCGGCGGAAAGGGGCGTGTCACGACCGCCCACAAGGGGAAAACGAATTTTGAAGTCGTTTATCCGTTTTCTACCCGTGAACCAAAAAAAAAAACGGAAATCGAGCCAAAATCGCGTTTTTTTGAACAAATGAAAAAATGACAAAATTACCGTTTTCTCGTTTCTGCTTATGTAATTTCAAATTGAAAAACAAACTATCAAAACGTACACGGACCGTGCGAGTGGTGTGTGTGTGTGCACGTGCGTACCAATTAAAGCAGCGCATTAATATACAACGGTGATTAAATTGAATGGTTTTAATGCATTGGTCTTGTCATACACACACATACAGTGGTGTTCTGTACGGTCACACAGTATATCTGTTATTCAAGAAACTTTTGAAAAGTTTAAAAAACAATTAATGAAAAAATCTTAATAAATGATTTGCATGAAAATCAAATATTGTATTTATTGTATCATTTAAAAATGTTTATTCATGTTATATTGGCACAGTGGTTAACCAGAAAAATGAAAAATGGCACGTCATGCCCAAAAGGTTGCCGACCCCTGGTTTAGATTAATAAATGCTGGTGAAAAATTGTTCATTGCTATCATACTTAATACATTAAATATGTTAAGAAATTAAACCTTATTATGTTATCAGTTAATTTAGGTGACAAACACTCTGCTTTGGCTGATGTTTTGTGCTTTGCTGAACTAATATCACTCATATATAAATGACATGGTATTTTTTATCCTCATTACATCTACTTAACAAAAGATCATATTATGTAAATGTTCTCTTTTGTGTAAATGACAGATTCATGTTATAACATATCAAATAGAACGGCGGTGAGGAGGGAACGGACTACCACCTTTAAATGTGAATATTCACAGAATCATATTCACAAGATCCAGATCATATTCAAAGAAGGAAAAGACTCCATTGAAGAGATTATAAACAGTTCATTGAAAAAGAATGGAAGGTTCAGTTTGTCTGAAAGAAGAGATCAAAACTACATGACTGTGACAATTAGTTCTGTGAGACCAGATGATGGAGGAGTTTTTTTTTGTGGAGTTCAGATCAACACACTCTCATACAGTTACTCTATTATTACTACTGTTCATCTGCATATTATTATGGGTGAGTGCACTGTATTTTCAACAAACACCATTATTGTGATCAGTGTTTGCTTTAGTCGGGCTCGACTCCTTGTACTTTAATGTTATGTTTTCACT